>JADRCD010222288.1:4412-29654 GCA_019843815.1 Montemys delectorum | reverse complement strand
ATATATATATATATATATATGCAAAGCTGTTTATAATATTAACTAAAACATACACAAAACAACCAATAAATGAATAAGTGCTCAGAAAGGTTTTTCCCAAGCCATTTAGACAATTAGGAGAAAGAATTCCTCAGGAGCCTAGAATAGCATCTGATTTACCCCCGAGCTTCCTGGCAGCCAGAGCAAAATGAATCATTCAAAAGGTGAGCTAATAGGTAATGGGGATGTGGGTGGGGATCCTTTGAAAGAGATGCTTGTCCCCAATTAAAAGTCAAGCCTGGTGCTTCAGGGAGGAGCCCCTGGATTGGAGTGAGGAGGCCCCCTTCTTTTCACTTCCCATGCCTCCTTCCCCAGCTGTACTGCTGCCTCTCGGCCTGACCTCAACTAACCGACTCAAAGAAATGACATCGGTGCCTGCTATTTCCAAACCCACTTCATAAATAAACATAGGCGCCGAGAAGGAATTCCCTAAAGATAGTTAGGAAATCAGAGGTGTGTTTATATTAGGGAGGAGTGTGTGCAGATCCAGCAGCTGCTCCGCTCCCATCCGGAAATAGGAGAGGAGAGGGATTTGGTGGCTGTCTGTAATGATCAAGTGTGGTCTAGCCCAGAATAGTCAAGTGTGTTTGGCTCAGGAATTAGGAAAGTACAAGCATGAGGTGACTGGCTTTGTGCAACGTCTCTGGCTGGGAACACTATGGACAAACTGGTCCCTTATAAAAGGGAATAGTGTTTTGACATGCACTTGGGCACACATCAATTAAAGGGCTCCATTGGCTGATCTTCAGTGGAGGTTTAAGAGTGTCTGCCAGCTTGATCCGGCTGCTCCAGGTGGCTTTCTAATGGCTGATTTGGTTGGACTGGAAATCCTACGTATCTGTGAGGAGGAGTCAGCCTGCTTCCGGGATAGCTGTCTCGTGGCCTTGCATCTGTGCCCTCCTCTGGCACTCATTCCATGGCATTTTCTTTACTGCTTGAACAAATCAACTCAGTTCCCATCACCTGCATGCATCAGGATGGCATGCGTGTGGGGGTTGGGGTTTGGTTTGATTTGCATTGCTCTGAAGCTGAAGCTACACCGGCAGCCCCCACAGGGATGTTTGTGCAGCCCCAACGGAGATGGTGTGGCTGACAGGCATCTGCAACATCTCCTCTACCCTCAGGGGGAGCTCCAGCGAAATAGGCGCTTGGATGGATGAGCTGGACAGACCCACTGCGGGCTGAAGAGGGCAGAGCAGCAGAACACTAGCTTTCAGAGTGGTTCGTGAGAGTCTAAGCTGAGCACACAGAGCCTGCCATTAGGGCCTGAGGGTGTCTGCTGCCCTGTCTATCCCACTTCCTGGAATGCCTCCTAGGGATATACGGATGCGCTCCCTAATGGATGCAGCCAAACCAGGCCTTCCATAGGATTGCCTTTCAGTGGGGGTGCTCCCCATAATCTATTTTAGGAGTTCTCAAGAAGGTGTGTTTTGCTCTTTGGGGGACAGTTGGTCATGTCAAAAGATGGTTTTGCTATTCTGGCTGGTGGAGAGGGGGTGGTACCTCTGTCACCTAGATTGCAAGAGGCTAACTTGGCTGCACATAGGACAGCCCCACCCCCACCCCCACCCCCAGAGTTAAAAGCTCTAGTGAACACTTGACTTCTCTGAAGCTGAGCAGGGATCATCCTGGCCTCCACCGGACCGGACGGCACCAGGAGCCCAGCTTTTATGTTCAAGCCAGCAGCAAGATGGTGAAGAACCCTAAGAAGGGACCGACGTCCGTGACATCATTCTCTTTCCTCTTCCACCTGCTTGAGGCATGTGGGATCCTTACAAAGAGGTCCTGTGGGTCCCCAGACAGCCTCTTTCAGCCTCAGTTTCCCTACCCTGCTGACTTCATCGTGGGTCCAGCTTTTCTCCACGCCAGGTTAACATCCACTTCCTTCCTAAGGGGCTTTGGTGTGAATCAGATGAGGTTATCAAGAGAACCTAAAACAAACCGCCCCCAGCAGAGCTGAGTGGAACAGAGAACAGGGTCAGAGGCGCGATACCCCTCTAGCGTGTCTTAAACCTCCCTCCCAGCTGGCACTTCTGTCCCACCTCTGACACTGAGGGACAGGAACCCAAAAGTCAGAGTGGGAGGATGAGAAGCTTGCGGAACGACAGGATGGTTTCCATTGACCCATGAACTGGATAAACCTGCTGCCTCTCAGGCCTTCGTTTACCCAACCACCCAATGAAAATCTTAGCAGCTGCGCACCTTAGTGTTGTAAGGAAAGCAACTGAGGAAGGTGGACTGGTTATTTTTGTTGTGGTGGTGTTCTAATACTTGGCAAGAACAAACTTCGAGATTTACTTCGGTCACAACTTGAGGGCACAGTCCATCACAGAGAGACGGTGGAGTGCAGGAACAGGAGATAGCTAGGCACATTGCATCTCCAGCAGGAAGCATAGTGGTGAAGGCTGCATCTTGCTCTCTCTCTCTGTCTTATTCAGTCTGGATCCCCAGCTTGTGGAATGGGAACCCCCACATTCAGAGCGGTTCTTCCCACCTCGGTTAACCAGACCTAGAAACTCCCTCCCAGACATGCCCAGGAAGTCTCCTGGGTGACTCTAGAGTCAGTCAATCAGTATTTGCCATCACAGGAGAAATGAAAGGATGCTGCAGCTCTCTGGCTCTTAACCACCAACACCGCAACTGTTTACACCGACTCTCTGCTTCATGAAGAAGGAAACTCAGTCTTAGACACAAGGATGACCATCACAGGTCCATAAAGGTGATCCCATCACCGAGAGCCACATAGGCTCTTCCACACTGCACTGTGTCCATAGCCTGTAGAATCAATGGAAGAGTTTGGAAGTAAGGGGTGCTGGACATATGTAAATGAATATTCACCAGCTTTGCCAGCAGGATACATGCTTCACTCTGCATTGAGGGTTCAAGTGTGTGGGCATGAGGCTAGTGGGGAGGAAGAAGATAAGAGGGGAAGGAGTGAGAGATGGAGGACGGGCAGGGAGAATCCTAACAGAGCCTTGAAGGCTAGAGTCCAGAGGAGTCAGTAGGTCTTCCTGAGAGTGAGAGGCGAACGAGGGAGAACGGTCTTTGCATAGGCTCAACACCACTGGTGCCAAGACAAGACCAAGGCTGTGTGACAGTGGGACGGATCCACGGTAGCCAGAAAACCTGCCTACAGCCAGGGCCATGTGACAAGGACAGAGAAAGTCACAGAGAAGGGTGTGTCGGGGACAAACCACCTTCTGCCTTCTCCACTCTGGATCTGAAGTTTTGTGACTCCTCATTCATACTCGAGGGTCAAAGACAGACTAGCAAAATAAAAAAAATTCCATAGTAGAACCCTTGGAGATAATTAGCATTTTAATTGGGATCACTGCTTCAGGCTAAGGGTAGGGATGGGGTGGGGGAGGGGAAGAGGGGTGGAGTGCGCTTCTGGTGGGATTCAGGCAGCGGGCAAGTCCAGCGGGAAGTGGGGCACTGTTTTGCCGCCCAGGAACACCGCCAGCCTTCCTTCTGCCTCCCTCACACCTTTCCATTCAATTAACCTCGATGGATGTCTTCTCTGCAGTGAGCCCATGATGGGTGTTTCTAGGCTGTATCTCATTTAATTCCATCCATAGCCCGGGGACACCTCTGAGTTTATTTCTTTGCCATCCATTGTCAGGCTGGCCTGAGCTTGTTGCAGTGACTTGTCCCATACTAAATAGCGTCTTGCTACTGTTCGGTGATAACTCCTGACTAGAGGAGTGGGAAGGGCTCTCACGTCCGTCCACACCCCCCCCCCTTCACTCCAGTCCTCCACCTCACAGTCTGTCTGTCAGTTGACAAGAGTAAATATGGAAAGCATTTTTGCTTGGAGACAGGAAAGGGACTCTAGAAATCAATCCAATCGACTTAAGGCTCTCAATTTGAGAACCATATATCTTTATAAGGACAAACAATTTCACGGAGAAACTTTTAAAATACCATTCTGGGATTGGGGAGATGTCTCGGTCAGTAAAGTACTTGCCCCCACAAGATGTGAGAACTTAGCCGGGTGGTGGTGGTGCACGCCTTTAATCCCAGCACTTGGGAGGCAGAGGCAGGTGGACTTCTGAGTTCAAGGCCAGCCTGGTCTACAGAGTGAGTTCCAGGACAACCAGGGCTACACAGAGAAACCCCCGTCTCGGAAAAAAAAACAAAAGATGTGAGAACTTGAGTTTGGATCCTGGGAAAACACTTAAAAGTTGGACACAGTGGTATTCATCTGCAATCTCAGCTCTGGGGAGATGGAGTCAGGAGGCTCCATGGAGATTGCTGGCAGCCAGCCTAGGTGTGTCTGTGAATTCCAGGCTCCAGTCTTGAAATAATGGAGAGCAACTGGGAAGACATCTGATGCTGACCTCTGTCTATCACAGACAAGCACATACATGTACATGTACACACTGAAAAATGTGCACATAGATACATATACGCAATGTGGTTTTCTCTGCTAGGAAGCTCCTGGATGCATGTCTACCAGAAAGGAAACCCCGCTTGTCTGGAGCTTGAAGGCTGTTTGTTTTGGGCTTCTGGGGGGTCAGGCATCCAGCACCACATCCCACTCCCACCACCGCTAAAAAGCTTTGTCTCAGAGCCAACATCAAACTGAGCAAAGTAGATGTGTGGTTTTTGGTTATTGTTGGTTTGTTTGTTGGTTGGTTGGTTGGTTGGTTGGCTGGTTGGTTGGTTGGTTGGTTGGTTGGTTGGTTGGTTTGGGGTTTTTTTCCTCCGTCTCCCATCTTCATTCCCCTTCTCTATTCGGGCAGGAAGTAGGCCTGGTGTCTTGGTCAGATGTGGAGTCAGCAACTTAGTGGGGTGGGCCTTTTCTCCAAGTCTTGTGGGGAGAGAGGGATAAAGACAGAAAGAGTTGATTTCAAGAGAAGCTCGGTGTGTCTGGGATACTTATCCAAGGCAATGAGCAGACAGTAGAGAGCAGGGTGTGGATGGATGGGTGGGGAAGCAGCCTTCTGTGAAGGCCTCCTGCACTGTCCCAAGGGCTGGACATCAGGACTCCAGACCACCTCTGGCTGTGTCCCACCCCGAGGGCAGGGAGTCCAGAAGACACCATGCAAACTCTAAGTTGGTGGCCTCCTCTTTCTAGAGCTCTTGAATTCTTATATTTTTGGTTGTGAGCCTAGCCTTTAACAGCTGAGCCATCTCTCCAGCCCTTGAATTGTTGATCTAATGGGTCTAATGGTTCTGGGGCTTAAGCTAGTCTCCTCTTGGGGTTCAACTGCCCTTGGTCCCCATCTCTGAAGCCCTGGACTTAAGAGGCAACTCGGGGCTTGGTTATTGGGTTGTCAGAGGGCTGCAAGCAGAAGCAGCACAGACATAGGGTGGAAAGAGGCTGGTATGGCTGGACTTGAGGATGCTCGCCTGTATGAGTACCTTCTCCGGGACCTGACGACATTAGGGCTCTCTAGCCTTGCCACCAGGGATGGATACATGACAAAAGGCAGCTTTATGTCCACCCTCAGGTACTGGTTACTTGATACTTTGATTAATTTATTAAAACATTTTATGTTCCAACCTAAATTTGATCCCCCCCCCATTTTCTCTCATTTTATTCTATTTGTTTTTATGTTTCATTTGAAACAGGCCTCATTGACCTGGGGGCTCACTCTCCTACTAGACTAGGCTGGCTGGACATTGAAACCAGGGTTTTTCATGTTTTTTCACAAATACTAGGATTGAAAGTATGTGCTTCAATTCTCAGTTTACATTTAGTCTTTATGTAGGACCTGGGGATTGAACTCAGGTCCTCAGGCATGTGTAGCAAGCACTTGACTGACTGAGCCACCCCCTCACCCCCTGAGATCATTTTAAATTTTGCTTCTTTCTTTATGAGACTGAGCCTTGCTATGAAGCCCAATCTGGCCTCAAAACTCTCAAGCCTCCTGCCTTGAGCCTCTTGGGTGCAGGGGTTCTATGCATATGCCACCATGCCTGGCTCTGGATTTGAATCTTCTTCCAGCCTAGGATCCCTGACTCACTCAAGTCGTCGTCCCTCATGGTGTGTGCCTCAGAGACCTTGCAGCTGTGAGGGGAAGTAGATGCAGTAAGTGGTCTCTAAAGAGCAGACCAGATGCTAAGCTGAAAGTCTGAAGGGGCAAGGATGGCAAAACAATTCCTTCGGGAGAGGATTCAAGGTTGCACAAGGGGAAATGAGGCCCAGAAAGTGCTGAGTGTGCTAGCTGAGTCGTGAGAGTGAAATGCCAGTCACTCCAACCTGGAGCGGTGTCCTTGGGGGCCAGCCTTCGCAGCCTACTTTCCATGTTTGCATTTTCCAGGGCACACTGCACTCCAGCCTGTCTTTATATAATACCTTGTTTATAACCTCCTTAGATTCTGGCTGCACACACACACACACACACACACACACACACACACTCACACTCTTGCACACACATTCACACACTCAAACATACTCTCACATACTCTCATACACATACTCACATACACACTTACACACACTCTCTCTTCTACACATACATACTCATACACACACACTCATACATACACACGTACTCTTTCTTTCATACTCTCTCTCTCTCTCTTACACACACACACACACACACACACACACACACACACACACCTGCTTCCACTCTAAGTTCAGTCTGGTGACAAGCCCAGATGACAGAGAAGTCGGCTCACTGCCTTTAAGCCATTATGAAGAAAATGAAAACCAGCATACATCCTGGCGCAGCTTTGAAATAAGATTCGAGGTTGGAGCAGCCTTTGCCTCCTGTGGTCACCCCCTGATCGCCCCTGGGGATGGCAGTTCTGGCTATAGAGCTGGCCCTGATCAAAACCCCCACAAACCCAAGCTGATACCAGAACTCTGTGTGTTATTAAAGTGTTTAATAACTCTCCACAGCTCCTCCCTCACACAGCCCCTGCCTGCCAGGGCCCCTTGTTCCTCTTCCCTTCACCCCCTTGTCTCTGATGGAGGATGGGCGGGGGGGGGGGGGGGGGTGGATGGATTTGATTTCCCTCACCCAGTTCACAATCATAATCACCGTGTCGGTAATTTCCATGTTCTGGAAACCTCCTTACAGTATAACAAATGCCCTCATTACCGTGTTTGCCACCCCTTAATGTAGTTTTAAACATGCTCCTCCATTCCAGTCGCCCAGCAACGTGGCAAATCGGTGACTGGTGGAGCTTCCTGTGTGCAAAGAACAGGTCTCTGGCCTGCCTGGATCTGGAGGTGTCAATCTTATCTGGCAAGCTGAGTAATTTGAAATTTAATCATCTTTCTCCCAAGTGAGAACATCTTATCATTACTGTTTTAGAGGAATGGATGAGCCCAGAATCCAATCTCTAAAATTTGGGGATGATGGTGGCGGGGTGGGAGTGGGGGGGGTGCTCAGTCTTGGGTACCCATGGCTACCTCCTTGGGGAACCTCTGAGGCTCTTTATCCAGGTATTGTATGACTGTTGGTGACTTTATGACTGTCATCCTCTACAAGGTTGGGTGGGCAGAACTGACTGGTTCAGGTGGCCAGGACAGGAGGGTATGCCCTTGGGTGGTCTCTCCTCCAAGGGTGCTCTACTCCATCCCTTTCTCCCGATCGGTGTCCCATGGGATTCCTTTTTCACCTCTTATTAAAAGGCGGTTGCTTCAGAGAGATGGTACAGGGTTGGTAGGATTAGCCAGCAGTCCTGCGGTCACCATCTAGCACCTACTTCGCTCAAGAGGTCACTGAACGGGTTTTGACGGCAGCCTCCGGGCATCAGAAGTCAGTGTGTGTATATGTGTGTGCATACATGCATGTGCGTTTGTGCATGCGTATGGATGTATGTGCATGCCTATGTGTGTGTGCATGAGTGCGTGCCTATGGATGTGCATGTTCTCATACCTTGAGACAAGCACGTCGTCCTCTGAATCATCGCCTCAGCCCTCTGCTTTTCATTTTTATTTTTATTTTTACTTTTATTTTTATTAAGTTGCCCATTTGGTCTCAAACTAACATTGGATTTCACACAGTCCTTGAACATGTTATCCTCCTGCCTCAGCTTCCTGCGTAGCTGGATTATGGGCTTGTACCACCAGGCCTGGCTTCGTTTTTAATAAAATCTGATTCTGCTTGTGGATCATGAGGAGAAACAAGGATGTATCTGAGCCAGAAGCCCGTGTAAGGAAATCCCTGTCATCAGCTGTGCGTGCTTCTACATGGGGGACCTGGCTGGAAGCAGCGTCTGGCCCAAACAGAAGTTCTTTCCTGCTGGAAGAGACATGATGAGCTTGCATATGCAATTACCAAGACACGACACACTGACAGCTCAGGTGCTGCTGACAAGCTCCAGTGGAAGATTTTCTGGATTCTGTAAGAGTTTTAACACTCCTGACCCAACAGCAACGGGCTCTGAAGTGGAAAGAAACTTTCCTATACATTCATAAATGAAAACCAGAGGGCAGTGGCCAATGCCAAGTGGAAAACCAGATTGCTTTTTCTAGTCTGCCCATAAAAATACCACAGAACTGTTGACTGGGCAGAGGAGAGCCAAAGAATATATAGTCAAAAACATCGGGGGAAGGGTATCTAAAGGGAGGGCCTGGCAGGCAGTAGGCACGATTAAACACAACCTGTTCTTTTTCTGGTTACTCCCATTTTATTACGTGTACATGTACATGCTTGCGTATGTGTTTATGGGTGTGGTCACACAGGTGTGCATGTGCGTGCAGAGGTTCATGGGTAAGATCAAGGGTAAGACATGAGTTTGGGTATCAGTCTCAGGTGCTGCCACCTTCATTTGAGGCAGAGTCTCTTCACTAACCCTGTGGGGTGAGCCGGCTGGCCAGGCAGCCAGGCAGCCAGGCACAGGAAGTTGCATGTGTGGAGTTGCAAGAATACATGGTTATACCTGCAGCCAGCTGCAGAAAGCTGCATATCTGGGGTTGCAAGCATACATCAGTACACCGTACTTTTTGCCTGTTGGTTCTGGCAAATGAACTCAGCTTCCCAGTACTGAAAAACAAGCGCTCCCAGTGAGCTGTCTCCTAGGCCATTTGGAGTTTCAATGGCTTTGTGACTGTCTGCTTTCTCTGTACAAACAATTCTTATGTCCCGTTTTGTGTCAGGCATTCTGTACCAATGTGAAAGAATGATGGTCAAAGATGGAGTCATGCCCCCCCACACCTATTTTTTTTTTTTAAGATAAGGGTTTCTCTGTGTAGCTCTGGCTGTCTTGGAGTTCACTCTGTAGACCAGGCTGGCCTCAGATTCACAGAGGTCTACCTGTAGAGTCACGTCATTTTTATGTTTGCATGGTTAAAGAGGAAATCCCTGTATTTATATAACAAGGTGGAATCCATGGGTTTTTAAAACAACCTTCCTTAGCAAAGGAAAATGGTGGGCCCTATGCAACCTCCTGTCAGAGTCTTCGTTGAATGTCCCGACATGTGGAGTCCCAGTGGGCGGTGTCATTGCTGGGAGGATAAGTCCATGGAAGTGTCTTTGTACAGGAGGGGTTGGGGTAAGACTTGAGTTTGGGGAAGAGACGTGGATTTGGCTGTGTGAGCTAAGCCTTGGGGGACCCAGAGCACAAAGCTAAGAGAGAAGAGAAGGATGTCCACCTGGGGCTAGCCAGGCTTATCCCATGGTCCCATCCCCCACAGCTGTCTGCCTGGAGTTTCTCCACAGCCCTGGCCCAGCTTGGATCCCACCTGCTCACAGCCTGCTTCTCACACCTGTTCCTCCAGACTCCAAGCTGCTAGGATTGCAATACTCCAAGGTGCCCCTCTCAGGTTGTACCAGTGCCTTTCTGGACTTCTTAGCATCTTTTCACACATGCCCGTGAGTCCCTGACTCAACTCCAGGGGCACCTTGTCATCCCAGGTCCCACTCTGGCTGGTGCCAGAACCCTTTGTTCTGACAGATAGGACCCCATGACAAAGGGCTCTACCTTCCACGCACCAAGAAGGCATGCCAAGACCGTCTTGCCAGGCAGGTTCAGTCCATTTAAATCATCGGTTCTCAGTCTATAGGTTGTGACCTCTCTTAGTCAGGGTTTCTATTCCTGCACAAACATCATGACCAAGAAGCAAGTTGGGGAGGAAAGGGTTTATTCAGCTTACTTCCACATGGCTGTTGATCACTAGAGGAAGTCAGGACTGGAACTCAAGCAGGTCAGGAAGCAGGAGCTGATGCAGAGGCCATGGAGGGATGTTCCTTACTGGCTTGCTTCTCCTGGCTTGCTCAGCCTGCTGTCTTATAGAACTCAAGACTTCCAGCCCAGAGATGGCATCACCCACAAGGAGCTCTACCCCCTTGATCACTAATTGAGAAAATGCCCCACAGCTGGGTCTCATGAAGACACTTCCCCAACTGAAACTCCCTTCTCTGTGACAACTGCAGCCTATGTCAAGTTGACACACAAAACTAGCCAGTACAATTGACCCCTTGTCAATTTGACACAAAAACACATCATTATTAAGCCTCAACCCTTATGTTTTTATTTATCCCCAAGATCTAAAGTCTCACAATCTTTACATATTAAAAGTTTAATCAATTTAAAATATCCAATATCTTTTAAAATTCAAGGTCTCTTAACTGTGGGCTCCACTAAAGTACATTCTTCCTTCAAAAGGGAAAAATATCAGGGCACAGTCACAATCAAAAGCAAAACCAATGTCTAGGATTCAACTCACAATCTTCTGGGCTCCTCCAAGGGCTTGAGTCACCTCTCCAGCTCTGCCCTTTGTAGCATACATCATGTCTTCTGGGTTCCAGATGCCTGTACTCCATTGCTGCTGCTGTTCTTGATGGTCACTTCGTGGTACTGGCATTCCCAAAACAATGCTGTAACTAGGCTTTACCAGTAGCCTCTCATAGACTGTCTTTACGGTGACAAGCCTCAACTCCTTTGCATGACACCTTCAGTCCTGGGCCATCGATTGCAAACTGAGGCTGCACCTTCACCAATGGCCTTCCATGACCTCTCACTGTGCCGAGCTTCAGCTGCTCCTCATGACCCCTTCAGGCTGTTAAAACCAGTACCACCTGGGTGACTCTTACACATTACCAAGTCCTGCTGCAGCACAAGGTACAACCTTGGCTATCCCTGGAACACAACCTCTTTGTGCTCTCAGAAAACATTTCCCAGAAGATGTCACCTCAATGATGCTGGTCTCTTCTTAATCACTGCTAATTTCTTAGCTCCAGCTAACCAGCATCAATAGTCCCAGTAATGCAAAGTTTTCTCTTTAGTAGTTCTGGTATCTTGTTAATCACAGCTGATACTTCAGCCCCAGCTAACCAGAATCACAGAATCTTCATAATCAAAACAACATGGCCCTGATAAGAGTCTTTAATCTTCCCTCTGAAATTTCACAAGCCAGGTCTCCATCTTCTGCACTGTTCTCAACATGATCTTCCAAGCTCTTACAGAATATCTCACAGAGTTTTTAACAATCAGTGGCTCTTCTAGCTCAAAGTTTCAAAGTCCTTCCACAATCCTCCCCAAAATATGGTCAGGTTGTCACAGGAATACCCCACTCCTGGTACCAATTTGTCTTAGTCAGGGTTTCTATTCCTGTACAAACATCATGACCAAGAAGCAAGTTGAGGAGGAAAGGGTTTATTCAGCTTATTTCCACATGGCTGTTGATCACCAGAGGAAGTCAGGACTGGAACTCAAGCAGGTCAGGAAGCAGGAGCTGATGCAGAGGCCATGGAGGGATGTTCCTTACTGGCTTGCTTCTCCTGGCTTGCTCAGCCTGCTCTCTTATAGAACTCAAGACTTCCAGCCCAGGGATGGCATCACCCACAAGGAGCTCTACCCCCCTTGATTATTGATTGAGAAAATGCCCCACAGCTGGGTCTCATGAAGACACTTCCCCAACTGAAACTCCCTTCTCTGTGACAACTGCAGCCTGTGTCAAGTTGACACACAAAACTAGCCAGTACATGACCCCTTTGGAGGTTGAATGACCTTTTCACAGGAATTGCCTAAGACCATCCTGCATATCAGATATTTACATTACTATTCATAATAGTAGCAAAATTGCGGTTATGAAATAGCCATGAAGCAATTTTATGGTAGGGGATGACATGAGAAACTGTGTTAAAGGGTCACAGCATTAGGAAGGTTGAGAACCACTGATTTAAAACATCCTGAGTTCTGCTTAAATTTTCCCTCCCCTCAGACATGTGCATGGCTACCTAAAGATATTTGTTGACCCTCCGCTGATCTGAAACGGTGGCACTGTTGGAATGCAGTGGCAGAGACGGTGACTTTGTTTAAGCTCAGCAGGTTTATGGCCCCTGCCTGGACAGGAGAAAGCCAACCCGGATCAAACAGTTAGCAGCAATAACACTTCTGCTTCCTGCCGTCTGTGTTGGCTACATGGAAGCTCCTTTCACTTGGGAAGCAGCAGCAGCAGGGAGAAGTGTCTCTGTGTGGAAACAGGACAACTCCTATGTGCTGTTGAAAGCTGGCTTTGCCCTGGGCTCCACTGAACCCAGTCACCTGGGCTAAGATCAGCCTGGAACCCTCCCTGCTGTCCCTAAGAAGCATTGCATGGGCTCACTTCTGGTCCCTCAGATCTGATCTTGTGGCTACCCCAACCCAGGGTGGCAGGACATCCTTACCAGTCAGGTTGGATATCAACCCACTCCTCCCACTCCCAGCAGGTTACAGAGGGCATCTTACCTCTTCCCTGAACTGCAAGCTGGTCTGAGAGGACCGAGGGATGGTGAATTGGTCCTTGAGAGGAAAGGACCATAGTTCTGGGTCTCTAGGTCTTTAACGTTGACAAGAACTCAAACAGTATAGCCCAGAGCTCTCCTGAAAATGAATCTGAGATCCTCTCAGTCCCAGGAGGACTATAGGCCAGTCAAGAAGTCTGTCAACAGTCTAGGAGGAACACCTGAGAGGTAGGGAGAGCTGGGGAAGGAAAGAATAGGACTGGAGGATGGGCAAAGTTCATCCTAGAGTCAGACCTCATCCCTACAGGAACTCCACAAGCCACTGAGAGGCGCTTACCTATCAGTGGGCAAGGACAGAGCAGTCACCCAGGGCATAGGATGACTGAGTGTTCACAGCTCAGAGCTTTGTTTTTTAACAACAAAACATCAAAACAGAGTGTAAACATAGGTAGTTGACTGAGAAAAGATAATTTCCCAACATTTCAGATGGAAAATTTAAGATATACTAAGAAGTCCAAAGAACAATTAAATTCCTGTCTCCAGGTCAGGAATGAATGGATTCTTCCTCCCTCCTATTATTTTATTTTATTTTATTTTTTTGTGGCCTAGAAGCCAAGAATTGCCGTTAAACAGCTTTTAAATGGCTTAAGAAAAAAAAATCACAGAAAGCTAATACTCTGTGACATGTGAAAATTATATAAAATTCAAATTGGAGTATCTGTAGGTAAAATTTTATTGGAAAATACCAGTCCTGTTTGTTTCCTGATCGTTTGTGGCTGCTTTCACGGCGCCTTGGCAGAGAGGCCTAGTTGGAAAAGAAACTATGTGGTCAGTCTGCAGGCTGGGGAAGTAGCTCAGTGGGTGATGATACTTGCTGTGTGAGCAGGAGAACCTTAAGTTTGAATCCCCAGCAACAGCATGAGAAGCCGGGCATGGCCAGTTTGCCCATTGTTCAATGACAGCCTAGCTCCAGGTTCAACGTGAAAGACCCTGTCTCAGACACCAGGCAGAGAGGTATAGAGCAGGACATCTGAAGTCCTCCTCTGGCCTCCGCCCTCACTTACAGATGTGTACATGCTAACATACACGCATGCACACACTCGATATATGCGTGCGCACGCGCACACACACACACACACACACACACACACACACACACACACACACAACCAAAAAGAGAAACCATGCAGCCTTCAAAATGTCGATGGCATTTCCCATCTGGTCCTTCAAGGCTGCTGACCCCTGACTTAGAAGCTGCCATTAGCATTGTGTTACATTGGACTTATCACATGTCCAGGTTGTGTCCAGATAGGAAAAGAAATACGAACCAGAAACAAGCAGGAGCTATTATCCAGACTTATCCAGGAAGGAGACTTGCCTTCCTCGGAAGAATCCCTGGCGGGATGGTGGAGAAAAGAGCCAGACTCCAGCCAGTTTGGCCTTTCATCTGAGCTTGGAGTTGTCTGACAGTAAATGCCATTGCTTTTCCTGCTGTCCTTGGTAATGGACTGGGCTGGGCAGACACGGTGGATGTGAAGAAGTTCTACAGTGTGCGATTAGCTGCCTGGAAGATCATATGGCTGGTGCAGACATGGCATGCATGCATGGGTGCGTGTTCGCACATGCATGTGTCCAAAAGTCAGGTGTCTTCCTGATTTTCTCCCCACTTTATGTTTTGAGGCCAGGTTTCTCATGGAACCTTTAGCTCCAGGATTGGCTAGACTGGCTACTCAATAAGCTCTAGAGACCTGCTTGTCCTGTCTCTGCTGGTCCAGTGCCAGGCACTGCTCTCCCGGGCTTTTTTTTTTTTTAATGGGAGTCTGGAGGGTCTGAACTCTGGTTCCATTTGCATGATGAGTGCTCTGCTCTGTCCTGCTTTCTATTGCTGTGATAACGTGACGAAGTAAGAAGCTGGGGGAGGGGCTTATTCATCTTAGAGCTTGTAGTCCACCAGGAAGGAAAGTCAAGGCAGGAGCTCAGCAGAAGTGAAGCAGAGCTCACACAGGCACCCTGCTCACTGGCTTGCTCAGCCTGCTTTCTTATACAGCCCAGGGCCACCCACCAAACAGATGGTATCTATCATTAGTTTTTTGGGGTTTTTGTTGTTTTCTTTTTGTTGTTTTGTTTTTTGTTTTGTTTCTCTGTTTTTTGTTTTTTGTTGTTTCGAGACAGGGTTTCTCTGTATAGCCCTGGCTGTCCTGGAACTCATTCTGTAGACTAGGCTGACCTCAAACTCAGAAATCCTCCTACCTATGCCTCCCAAGTGCTGGGATTAAAGGCATGTGCCACCACTGCCTGGCTCATTAATTTTTTAAAAAATAAGTCTCAAAGACTTGCCTACACAGTCAATCTGATAGAGGCATTTCTCATTTGAAGTACCCTCTTTCCCAATGACTCCAGCATGAGTCATGTTGACAAAAACATTAAAGGGCACATGCTCTTACCCACTGAGCCATCTCCTCAGTCCTGGTGCAGATCTTTGGAAGCCCTTGTGGGGCAGGTCTCTGAAGTACAGCACTGAGCACATCTGTGATCTCCATATGTCTATCAAGTGGACACAGGTATGAATCACTGAAATGAGACCTGAGTTGGCAACCGTTGAGATGCCAGCAGAGACACAGAGATGCTGGAGGAGAGGTGCTGGTGAAACTAGGCGTTAACCCTTGTGGGAGCCGCTATGGTGATCCAGACAAGTCTAACTTGAAGCCTGCATATATATACCCCAGGATAGCTATGAGTACAGCCCAAGACACAATCATATATATAGTTAAAACATTAAACGTGATTTGTTTTCAGCATTTTTTTTTATAACTTGATTGCATGATTCTCAAGCCTGAACTTTGTAGATAACAGTGTCAAAAGGTTAAGAATGGGGAGATGGCTCAGAGGGTAAACATAAACATGAAGACCTGAGTTTTAAAATCTAGCATCCAGGTGAAAAGCCAGGCATGGCAGCATACATCTGTCTGAACTCCTTCCACTACAGAGGCAGAAAGGGAAAGATTGCTGGAGCTCACTGGCCATCAGTCTAGCCACTCATGAGCCCTAGGTTCAGTGAGACACATGTGTCAAAACAAAAATATAAGGTGAGGAGCAATTAGGGATGGTACCCAATGTCTAGCCTCCACACATGTGTGCGCATACATGCAAATGTTCCTGCACACACAAAATGCACACACACACACACTCACTCATAAAGTTGACCCACATGGCACTGTCCCCTGTGGCCAAGGTGCTGTCTGAAAGGTAAGGATGATGCTTAATTTCAGCAGTCCCCATGACGGGAGGAGGAGAGGATGCTCCCATTGTGAAAAGCATGTTGTGCAGGTGCGAGCCCTGCCATTTGATTTCCAGGTAGCTCCTGGCACCAACTTCAAAATTCTTCCACAAAAGAAAATGTGATTGCAAACAGGTGGCTCAAAAATTACATAATATGCTCTCCTGTTTCTGAGTAACATTGAAAAAAGGAGAAGAAGAGCAGCCAGTTTGGAGTGACGGAAAAAGCTGAGGAGAGTGAGGAAGCTGGTAACTCACGGAAGCCTGGCAAGGGAGCAGGTTACAGATAACTGATTTCGCTGCAACTCTGGAACCAGGGTAAGCAGTGCTTTGACGACAAAGAGAGCTCTCTCTATCTCTCTGTCTCTCTGTCTCTCTGTCTCTGTCTCTCTGTGTCTCTCTCTCTCTGTCTTTCTCTGTCTCTCTCTGTCTCTGTCTGTCTCTCTGTCTGTCTCTCTCTGTCTCTCTGCCTCTCTCTCTCTCTCTCTCTCTCTCTCTCTCTCTCTCTCTCTCTCTCTCTCTGGCATGAGAATTGAATTGCTCATGGCCTTGGAGGCCTGGGTGTTTTCCATCCCTTCTGCTTTGTCATTTTAGCAAGTCAGAATGGCTGGAGTGTGTGGGCCCTACCCACTGTTCTGACATTAACACAGGAAGATACTGCATTAGTTGTTCTTCCTAATGTTGTAACAAAATACCTGACAAAGCAGTTTAAGGAGCAAAAGCCCGAGGATACATTGTAGCTGTGAAGTCACTGTGGCAAGTGCATGCAGTAGGTCTCTGAGCACTCACAGTGGTGAAGCACAGAGAGACAGAGACGGTTGGTGCTCAGCTCCATTTCTTTTCCTGATTCAGTCCAGGAACCCCTAGCCTATGAATGTCATCCACATTTAACGAGTCTTCTGATCTTACTTAGTCCAGTCTAGAAACTCGTGTCTTGAGCTTTGTCTTCTGGATCCTGTTAAGATGGCAGCGCACATGAACCACCACAGACACACCTTTTGGGCATCTTTCATGAGCTCCACTCTGCACTGGCACTCTACTCGTTCGTTCTGCCACGCCTTCGCACAGGAGCCCCAGGGATCAGGCTTTAGGAACTTTTGGACAGGAGGATCTTCTTGATGGACCATTTATGATAAGTCTGCTCCCCTTGTGTGTGACTGGCGTAAGAGTGATTTCACAAAGGGTGATTCCCAATGGCTCTTCTTCTGGGAAAGATTTCTTGGGGGGGAGGGGTGTCTTCCGGGGTGATGGAGTGTTTCAGAATTCCTCATGGGTCATGGTTGTATCACTTTGAAAGGTTCATTTTGTATTTTAAATTCCCCGCTGACCTGTAGTCTTCAAGTCCAAGACCATGGATAAAGACAGAGAGGCAGCTGAGTCTGTGAAAGTGACGTCTGGTTAGATAAAAGATTGGCTCTGTGAGTACGTGGGCTTGGTGGCAGCTACCCATGCTCGTCCATCTGCCCTTTATGAGGTGTTTCAGAGCTTGGAATTAACATTGGTCTTCTTGTGGGATTCTCGCTGCAGGCTTGTATGGTGGGTATGGCGGGGGGAGGCTCACACTTTAGGGATGTGCATCAAGAGCAGAAGAATCAGAACCACCCTCCTCGCACTACTGCAAAAAGCCCAAGAATTAATACGGCTAATGTCACCTGTCGGTCTCTGCGCATAGTGTTCAGTTACTGCTGGAGTGCTGGAGGGGATTTTTTTTTTATGTTTTGAGAAAGTGCCTCATGTATCCCAGAGTAGTCTCAAACTCAAACTCCCGATCACCCTGCCTCCAGCCCTGGGATGCTGGCGTTTCATGCATGTGCCACCATGACCCCTTTAGTAGTGCTGGGAATCGAACCTGGCACTTTATTCGTGCTAAGCAAACATGCTGCCAACTGAACTACATCCCTTGCTGGGGTAGGGAACAAGATGCTCATAATTATAATAACATTTGGCAGTTATTAGACCCCTCTACTGCATATCAAACAAGGCTTAAGCACTGTACATTAATTATATTATTGACTTGTTAATACCCTCAGTCCAGAGAAGTGAAGGGGCCCTACTATAGTGATATGTGGAGGGGTCAGAGTTCGGGCAGTTGCTGACTCCAGTCTGACTTGTCCCTATGTTAAATTGATCACCTCCTTTCAAGTCTCTGGCAGATGGCTGGAATCTTGAGGACAAGCAACCCATTAACAGAAGAGGAGGGGGAAGAGGAGGAGGAGGAGGAGGAGAAGGAGGAGGAGGAGGAGAAGGAGGAGGAGGAGGAAGAAGACAGAGAGAGGAGAAAAAGAGAAAGAAGAGAGGAAGAAGAAGATGGAGATTGGAGGAGAAGCAAGGGATGAGGAGGGGAATAATCCGGGAAGATCTACAAACATTATCTCCAAAGGAGACCAAATAAAAAGGGCCCTAAATTCAGAGTGCTTTCATGCCTGTCTCTCTGCCTGTCACTCTTTCAGTAGGCTTTGCTTTTTATGGCCAGTGATGGTTAGCAGTAAGAACTGCTTCATTTGCAGACAAGGGGCCTCCTGGTAAGAGGCCTTCATTAACCTGCACTGTGGGCTCCCAGCTCTCACTTTGTGACAGGAAGGTGTCAAATGAGTTTAACACCCCCTCCCCAGACATCTAAAAAGCCCACTTCATAGGGTAAGGGACACTGTTCATGTAACCTAGAAAAAGCTAAAACTGCAAGGTTGCAAGCATAGGCTGTGGGCTTAGATTTTTCAAAGCCTACTTTATTTAGGGTTCTTAAACATTGTAACCTCCCTTCTAGCCCACTGGCCAAAGGTAGAGAAAAGAAGGTTTATAGGAAAAGGGGGTTGTGGACCTGTTTATACATAGTTCTTTGGAGGTGATTCAGCTATTCTTTGCCAGCATACCAACAGTCCAGTCCAATAGTAAATACCAACCATGAATCAGTAGCAGTAGCTCATTCCAGCAGAAACCACAAGGCTCTGCCAAATTGGCCTGAGTCAAATAAATCGGCAAGAATCAGGTGGAATACCATGAGAAGTTTTTTGATGCGTTTCTCTCTATGAAATAAAGACCATCGAAGACCTCTGAAGAACAGCAAGAACCAGAGAAGACCAGTGAAGAACATTGAACACCAGTAAAGACCAGTGAAACACTGCACAGAGTCACAATGGCAGAACGTCCTTTCACTGCCTGTGGGGTTCCACTCATACTCTTTCCAAACATCCTGCACCTTCTCAAGCATCTGCTCCAGCAAAACATCGCATGCCCCCTCAGGTGTCTGCCTCCGCTAAACATCCTCTCACAAGACAGCTTCCAGAAAAACATCACCTGACACAATTAAGCTTCCAAAGAAACCAGTAATTTCCACTTCAATGGGCATCTCGGAAGTGATGTATATGACTCTCTTCCTGGAGCTGTGTGCTGTAATCTCAGCAACTGGGAGGTGGGCAAAGCAAAATCAGGAGTTCAAGGCTACAATGGAATTAAGGACCAGCCTGGGCTATGTGAGGCCCTATCTGAAACAAATGGAACCCGAGCAGGGCACACTGGCATGCGCCTATGATCCCAACACTTACGCCTCAAGAGGCTGAAGGGAGAGGCTTACTGTAGGTTGGAGGCCAGCCTGAGCTACCTGTGTTTTAACAAAAAGGAAAAGAGAGAAAAGGAGAAAGAGAAGGGAGGAAGAGGATGAGGGGTAGGGAGAGGGATAACTTCAAATAACAACAAACAGCCAAGTGTGAGGAGAGAAAGAAGTATGGCGGCCCCTGGCCCCTGAAGAAGGCATAACTGCCAAGTGGGAGCAGGGCCAAACAGGAACTGACAGGATTTAAACAAGGCAACGTATTGGCAAGATGGCTTGGTGGTAAAAGGCACCTGCTGGCATGCCTGGTGACCTGGGTTTGATCCCTGAGACCCACCTAGTAGGTATCTGCCACAGCACAGATCGGCTAGCATGGGCAGGTGGGCAGGAAGGAGCAGGTGATCCATCTCACCACAGAAGAACATGTGCCAGGGCCCCATCTTACCATAGCAGGTCAGGGAATTCTTCCTTACTCGAGCATCACTAGCTAAGAGGGCAGCCTCCCATTGGGAAAAGATCCCCATGGTAGACAGAGACATACATGGGTGGCTATGTTAACTCCGTACTTGGGCTTAGATATTTAGTTCAAAGTCCTCTTTGGTTGATTTAATGGTTTGTTTTCCATCTTTGGCCAATTCCCATTGTTCTTTCTAAAGTCCTGAACTTTAATGTTTATTATTATTATTATTATTATTATTATTATTATTATTATTATTTATATGGGTGTTTTGCCTGCATGTCTGTCTATATACCACATATGTGCAGTGCTTACAGAGGCCAGAAGAAGGCACTGGGTCCCTTGGGAGGAGAGTTACAGCTGGCTGTAAGCCACCATATGGATGTTGAGAATGTACCTTGGGTCCTCTGGAAGAGTAACAAGTGCTCTAAACACCTAAGCCATCTCCCTAGCCCCGGCCCGCACTTAAAGGATCACCCCTGGCTTTATGAAAGAGAAGTAGCCCAGCTAGGCAGTTCCTATAGCAGTTAAAGGGATAGGTCAATTGCTTCAAGTTAGAGGGCAAAGGAAAACCACAGATGAGATTCTTACATATGTTAACTTGGACACTTCAACTCTAAAGATGACAACTGGTAGTCCAACATTTGGAGATATTCAAAGCTTCTCACTGACCATCACAACAATTCAGAAACAAGCTAAGTGCCCAACAGCAGGGAGTGCTGAGGTAAAATTCAACCACTTAACATACTCCACAGGACGTATGCCTATTGAAGACTGCAACAGCATGGCGTTTGGGCCATGATCAAATATTCTGGGGTGGGGGGGGGGGGGGGAAGCACACTTGAAAGGAGAGTTTATTTTGGCTCACAATTCAAGGGAGGCATACAGTCCATCGTGGCCCCAGAAGTCACAGTGGCAGGAGCTTGAGGCAACTGATCACACTACCTCTGCAGTCAGGAAGCCAGGAGCAATGAACGCCGATGCTCATCTCACTTTCTCCTTCTTTATACAGTCCAAGATCCCAGCCACAGGGTCTTCCCAGCTGAATTAACCTAACCAAGGGTACCCAGAAGCCCATCTCCACATGATTCCAGACGTTATCAAGTTGACAAGTGAGGTTAACACAGAGTCTTACAGTACCTAGTAAAAGTAAATGAACCCCAATTGGAAAGCATGCTGATAGCAATCTGTAAAATATTAATAGGTCTATATTATAAACCACATCTGTGTCAGCTCAGATGTTTCTAAGCAAACAGGGGTCATCTTGGGGGCAGCCCATTTCCTGCATAGTGGCTTGCATGAGTCTCTGTGAGTAGATACACCCAGAGAGACAGTTTAGGGAGCCAGCATTCTCTGCCTCTAGCGCCCAGCTCCTGAGTCCAGTTCCCCAGCCTGAGCCTCAAGGAGCAAGGCCTGCAGGTACGCTGCTGGGAATTGATTTCAAGTGACAGTCAGACAGCTGTCCCGACATTCAACTCTCACTTATAATGTAGAATAGGCGCTTTCTCTGCCTTCAGGGCAGAGTCCCATGTGGTGGCTTCAGTGCTGGCTGGCTGCACATTCCTTTGATGCTTTGACATATGGTGGCTCTCCAGAGGATGGGTTGATGAGCTGAGAGAGGCCTTCGAGGTGACATCACAGGAGGCAGCCTCAAAACACCACAACAACCACAGAGGAGCAAACCAGCCTTTGTGCATGTCTGCAGGACGTACAGGACTTCGGGGAGTGTCTTGGGGGTGGGGGCTACAGAGAGGATAAAGATAGAGAAACAAAGTGTCTGTTCACCCTAGAGTGGCCTACAGGTGGCTGGGGAGCTCTCACTTAAGACATCTAGTGACGTCTGGGGACTGATTTGGTTAGTCCAGGCTCTTTTCAAACCTGCTTGAAGAATCGGGCCCCATCCTTAGCACATGTATGTATCTTTGATTCCAGGACTTACATGGTAGAGGCAAGAGATTTAGAAGTTAGAGAGGTAGACTTAGAATTAGACACTGCTGGCTGGTCATCTTCAGCAGTATGAGAAGTTGGAGACTAGCCAGGCCTATAGGGACAAAGGATTCTGGGTACTAGGATCACACTTAGAGACAGTCTCAGAAGGCTGCACAATCTCTGAGCAAACTGCCATCTCCATATATGTGGTGACAAGTTGTAATGTCCTTCCTTCCCTAGGGACCTACTTCCTTCCAGGCATAAGCCACAGACAGCCCCAGAAACAAGACATCAGCTCTGCCGTGTCTCCCAGGAACTCTTCCTGTTCTCCCTCTCCCTGACCAATCTTTGCTACTCATTCTGCTCGGGTGCTTCAGGCTTCTAAAACCTTGAGGTCCTTGCCTGGATTGTCCTGTCTGTCTACGGAATTCTCTTTTCCCGTCTTCCTGGCTAGCCTTGACTCCAGACTCAAGTGACCTCTTGATGATGTCACTCTTCTACCTCCAAGCCCTCTGGTCCCGCCCTCATGGCCCAGGCCTCCCCGACTTCCTTCTTCATGCCAGTCCCAGTCAGAGGATTTAATGTCTACCTCCTTCTAGATTTTGTGAGGGGAGAGGCTGTGAGCCCTCAGCACCGTGTTCAAATCCCATGACTACTATGAAGGACAAAGATCACATGGCAGATACGGTGTAAATGGCTGTGTTAGGTGAGTGGATAGATGGACAGGGAAACAACATGCAGGAGAATATGCTCTGCTGGTCCACAGGGAGAAGATGGGTGGACAGAGGAAAAGAGCGTCTGGAATGACCCCCTTGGGGTAAGCAGGAGGCAGCCTGAACAGCGGCTGCTAATGACTCAGGCAGTCTTGAAAAGATCAGCCTATGGTTGGTCGATGAGAAAATCTCAAGACAGGGAAGGCAGGAAGGCGTGGGCTGCAAGCCTCCATGTCAGTCACTCTGGAGCTGCCAATGACAAATCCCATAGCAGCCCATCTGTGGGCTTCCCTAAGGCTGCCAGGCCCAAGGCTGAACCTCCACCTAGAGCCGCGACTCTCAACCTTCCTAACACTGCAACCCTTTGGTAAGGTTCCTCACGCTGTAGTGACCACCAACCATAAAATTATTGTCATTGCTTCTTTATAACTACAATTTTGCTACTGATAGGAATCATAACGTAAACACTTTTGAAGCTAGAGGTTTGTCAGAGGGGTTGGGACCCACAGGTTGAGAACTGCTGACCAAGAGGGAGGCCTACCTTCCATGCAGATAGCCTAGCTGACCCCCCACCTCTATTGGCCAACCTCGGCAGTCAGGAGCTGGTGGGGACCATATAGAGCAACCCTCTACCCCTACACCAATGTCCATGGAAGATCCTTCCCTAAGCTAGGTCTGGGCAGAGCTGAGATATCAAGCTTTCCTCCTCTGGACTCTCAAAGATCTCGAGAACAGATCCATGGAGGACCCAGAACGCATGGGAGAGGAAAGAAGGCTGTTTGATCTCACCGGGCCTGCTGAAACAGAGGACCACAGGCAGTCCGTGACAGAAGGAATCAGTTTCCTCCAGGTCTGGAGACTGCCATCCGTGATCAAAGAGTGGGCAGGCTGATGTCTTCTGAGGCCTTCCTCCTGGGCTTAGAGATGGCCATTGCCTTCCTGTGTCTTCCCACTGCACCCCTAGACCCCCGCTATATTGTGTCCTAATTTCCTCCTCTTCTGAGGACACAGTCATATTGGACTAGGGCTTACCTCAACACCCTCTTTTTACCTCACCTCTATAAAGACACGGAGCCCAGATACGAGTTCTGAGGTCTAAGGAATCTCTGACATAGGAATTTGGCTGGGACATAGTTCAATCTATTCCAGAGGCCTGAGGGTCGACAAATGTCCTTCTTGAAACTGGACCTCAGCACCTGTAATCTGCTACAACTCATGGAGCTCACTGCTGACCCTTTGACCTCCCCCGCCCCCCTACCCTGGCAGTAATCGTTCTCCTGAGTCAGTAGCTCTCAGGTACCAGATTAACTCTTGGCAGGGAAGCCATTGAAGGTAAGAGATGACCCCTGACTCTGAGCCCCTCAGAAACAGGTCATCCTCAAACCTGAGCTTATCAGCACACAGCTGGGATCCCATACCTGGGATCCCAACATTCCCAGAGCAGTTCGGAGTGCTCGGCCTCCGTTCTCAACAGGCAGACAGGACTTGTGGTTGGCTGCTTATGGAAAAAACAAAAACAAAAACAAAAAACAAGAAATTCCAGTAAGGGATTAATGACTTAATTATAAATGCAGCTTGGAAATGTAAAGGTTATTAAGAAGGGAGAGAGATGCATGCTAATAAGAGACACACTATTAACAGCAGAATAAAGATCCATTGTTGGCGCCACTGTAAAGTTTTCCAAGTTTGGTAATAAAAACCACCTGGTCTGCACCAGGCTGGCTGCTATGGTGACGGCACCTCGCTGGATCCGGCTAATGAGGCTTGTCTGCCCGCCTCTGATCATGCTCCCTGTGGGGCTTGGGCTTCCTGGTAAAAATTGGCCCACAGGCCTCAAACCACTGCAGAGAGAGCCAGGCCCCAGCTTCTCAGCTACCGCCCACTGGGCCCCGGTTGCCTTGGGAGTCACCAGAACGAGCAGTTCCTGTTCCCACAGGAAACTAGCAGCCAGTTCTAAGCTGTGTGACCTTGCCCCTGTTTCACAACCTCTCTGAGCCTGTTTCCTCATCTGCAAAGTGTGGAGATCTTATATCTGGCTCTAGGGAAGAGACAAGCGCGCGCACACACACACACACACACACACACACACACACACACACACATGTGAAGTAGCTCACACAATCACGGGACAGCTCTCAGAGGCTAGAACACCAGCCCATCTCCTTCCAGTAACTCCACTGTGTTGTTTCAGGTCACCCGGCAGCCCCACCCCTAACTGTGTTTGACCTCATTCACCACAGTGTGCCCTGGCACCTTCCCCATTTGGGCTCCCGCATTCTGGAGGCTCTCGCAGATGCCACTCACACAACTCTGGCTGATCTCAACTCTGGCCAGCCCTGGCCTCACCCTGGGCTTGGTCATGGAGCTTCTCTTTGTGCTGTGCTTCTGTAAGAAGAAGGACGGCAGAGGAATGACAAAAGGCTGAGGGGAAACTGGCAGCTGGAACCGGCTGAATCTGAAAAGTCTACTGTTCCCTGGAAGCCTCGGTTGTTCTCATCTGCAAAATGGCAACAACACTCCCTCTGGAAGACTCCCATGGGAATGTGGGAAAACTCTCACCCAGCACAGGTTTTTCAGTAAGGGCTCCTAACCATTCTTTGTGTGTGTGTGTGTGTGTGTGTGTGTGTGTGTGTGTGTGTGTGTGTG
>JADRCD010222287.1:18678-70467 GCA_019843815.1 Montemys delectorum | reverse complement strand
TCTTTCTTTCTTTCTTTCTTTCTTCTTTCCTTTCTTTCTTTCTTTCTTTCTTTCTTTCTTTCTTTCTTTCTTTCTTTCTTTCTCCCTTTATTTCCTTTTTAAAAAGACATATTACTGAGGCAAGACTTTCAATGAAAGTCGAGCAACTTCTGTAGCCAAATGAAGATTATTGAAGAAAGTAGTCTAGTAAAGCTTACTTCCATTGAAGTGCAATGTGTTTTAATGTCTTTGTATAAATCACTAAACCATTTAAAGGAAAAGGATTACATATGTACATGCTTCTTTTTTTATTTATTTATTAGATGTTTTCTTTATTTACAATATCTCTTTTCACAGGTTCCTGTCCAAATGAAAAAAAAAACATAAAATAAAATAAACAAAAACTAAAACAATCCCCTGTTGCCTTCCCCCTCCCCCTGCTCACCATCCCACACCCTCCTGCTTACTGGCCCTGGCATTCCCCTACACTGGGGCATAGAACCTTCATAGGGTCAACAGCCTCTCCTCACATTGATGACCAGCTTGGCCATCCTCTGCTATATTCATGCTGCTGGAGCCATGAGTCCCTCATTTATACTCTTTGGTTGGAGTTTTAGTCCCTGGGAGCTCTGAGAGTACTACTTAGTTCACATTGTTGTTTGTCCTAAGGGGCTGTAAAACCTTCAACTCCTTGGGTACTTTCTTTAGCTCCTTCATTGGGGACCCTATATTCAGTCCAATAGATGACTGTGAGCCTGTACTTCTGTATTAGTCAGATACTGTCAGAGCCTCTCAGGAGACAGCTATATCATGTTCCTGTCAACCAGCACTTGCTGGCATCCACAATAGTGTCTCAATATGATTATTGATTATGGGAAGGATTCCCAGGTGGAACAATCTCTGAATTGTCCTTCCCTTAGTCTCTGCTCCATAATTATTCTCTACAACTCCTTCCATGGGTATTTTGTTCCCCCATTTAAGAAGGAATGAAGTATCCATACTTTGGTCTTCCTTCTTCTTGAGTTTCTTATGGTTTAAGGTTTGTATTTTGTGTGTATTCCAATCTTCTGGGCTAATATGCACTTATCAGAGAATGCATACCATATATGTTCTTTTGTGATTGGGTCAATCCATTTCCGCAAGAATTTCATAAATTCATTGTTTTTAATAGATAAGTTGTACACCATTGTGTAAATGTACCACATTTTCTGTATCCATTCCTCTGTGAAAGAACCCAGGGACATCTAGGTTCTTTCTAGTTTCTGGGTATTATAAATAAGGCTGCTATAAACATAGTGGAGCACATGTCCTTATTACATGTTGGAGCATCTTCTGGGTATATGCCCAGGAATGGTATAGCTGGATCTTCTGGTAGTACTATGTCCAGTTTCCTGAGGAACCACTACACTGTTTTCCAGAGTGGTTGTACCAGCTTACAATCCCACTAGCAATGAAGGTGTCTTCCTCTTTCTCTACAACCTTGCCAGCATCAGCTGTCTCCTGAGTTTTTTATCCTAGCCATTCTGAGTGGTATGAGGTGGGATCTCAGGGTTGTTTTGAAAACTCTGGAAAACAGTTTGATGGTTCCTCTGGAAACTGGACATGTACGTGCTTCTTAAGCCTTCTTTTCTTGTAAGGGCAAAGATCTTTACACTGAGGTATTAAACAAAAGTTACGAATGACAAATTGTTAAGAAATCATATTTTTATTTTGAAGGTAACAGGAAGCATAATATGTAAAGATTTGGTATTTGAGAAATGTGTCTGCATTAGAAACTGTACTTGATTTTAAGAAGAGTATAACATATAAACCACTAACACACTGCATGCTGTTTTGAGGTTCTTCTTGGGTATTGGGAACAGGCTGTTTGTATAGTTTTATGTATGTAAGCATGTATACTAGTCTAGGTATGTGTAAGTGTTGGAGATGCTGGGACTTATCTAAGAACTGGATATTGCCCTTCATCTGTTTTTAATATACTTTACAAAGAGTGACAAGGTACATGTGAATGAAATGAAGTTAAAGAATCTAAAATGCTAAGGACAGAAGGTTTAACAGTTTTGCTTAGCTGCCCATTGTATTGATGTTTTGCTGTGGTTTGAGTGACTAATTCTATGAAAGGAGTATTTGTGTGTTTATTCTTTAAATAAATCTATTAAATCTAAATATTTCTTAGCACTCCAGATGTATGCTATAGATCATTTTTATCCAATAGACAATCTGCAGTTATTTGTAGAGATTGACTGACAAAGGGTAAAGGTGAACTGAAAGGACTAAATTGAAAGGAAAGATTTTTAAATAAGAACATAACAAAGGAGACAGTCATAATATGTAGTATTAGTGGATAAAATAAATTACAAGTGAATACCTCTGAGGTCAAACAGAAGTCCATGAATATAAGTCTTTGTAAATAACCATTGTAGTATATAGATTAAATCATAGTGAAACAAAAATCAATGCTGAAGTCAATACAATACCCATTTTCGGAAAATAAGAGTCACTCATAATAATGGCAGGGACTGGGATAGCAACCAAGTTAAAGATTTATAGAGGTTGAGAAATGACAGTGGCAAGAGGCAGGGTTCAAGTTCTTTGTATATTGTGTCTCCTTTAACACCGTCAGACAGTTTCATAGCAAATTTTCTTGCTAATCTAGCTGTATAAGATAATAATCAATATGAAATAAAAGCACGAGATGATAGAATGGTAGTGATCCAATGATGTTGTCTTCTTGATTTGACTTTCTACATTAGATCAGACTGGTCTTTAATATATGTGGTAACTAACAATGATGCACAGCTTGAACCTTTGGACAGATGATTAAAATTTTAAAAGAAAATATTATATTAAAAGGATAATCTAGGCTAAGAAAATTAAAGACTGTAAATTTTCATAAATATAGTTTTTTAGCCGCTATTATTAAACAAGTGAATGTAGGTGGGAACAAATGAAAGCCCAGAAATTAAGAAAAGGTTAAGGAAGCTAGAAGAAAATAAGTTGTAAGGGAAGTGGGCAGGAAAGACAATAAAGTAAACAGAAGGAATAAGGATTAATCCTGGGGTTATGTGAAAGGTCACATCTGAGAAAAAAAGAGCAGGGAGATGAGAGGACACAGAAAGAGGAGAATCAACCCTAATGAAGAACACATACAAATCTTATACAGAAACCTGAAACTCTGGAAATGAAGAAAAAAAAAATAAATAAAAGGAAATATTATCCTTTGTGTAGAGGAAGGCCACTGGTTTGCTTGAGTTAATTTTTATCCAGCTACTTTGCTGAAAGTGTTTATCAGGTTTAGAAGTTCTCTGGTGGAGTTTTTGGGGTCACTTAATTATACTATCATATCATCTGCAAATAGTGATAATTTGACTTCTTCCTTTCCAATTTGTATTCCTTTGATCTCCTTTTGTTGTTCACAGCAGATACTGAAGAGGTTGTGGAGAGAGAGGAACATTCCTTCATTGCTGGTGGAATTGCAAGCTGGTACAACCACTCTGGAAATCAGTTTGGCGGTTCCTCAGGAAATTGGACATAGTACTACCAGAGGACCCAACTATACCGCTCCTGGACATATACCCAGAAGTTGCTCCAACATGTAATAAGGACACATGCTACACTATGTTCACAGCAGCCTTATTTATAATAGCCAGAAACTAGAAACAACCAAAATGTCCCTCAACAGAGGAATGGATACAGAAAATGTGGTACATCTACACAATGAAGTACTAGTCAGCTATTAAAAACAATGAATTTATGAAATTCTTAGGGAAATGGATGGAAATGGAGAATATTATCCTGAGTGAGGTAACCCAATCACAAAAGAACATACATGGCATGCACTCTCTGATAAGTGGATATTAGCCCAGAAGCTCAGAATACCCAAAATACAATCCACAAACAACAAGAAACTCAAGAAAAAGGAAGACCAACGTGTGGATGCTTCATTCCTTTTTAGAAGGGGGAACAAATAACCATATAAGGGGTTGCAGAGACAAACTATGGAGCAGAGGACAATCCAAAGATTGCTCCACCTGGGAATCCTTCCCGTATACAATCATTAAATCCAGGCACTATTGTGTCTGCCAGCAAGTGCTGGCTGACAGGAGCCTGATATATCTGTCTCCTGAGAGGCTCTGACAGTGCCTGACTAATACAGAAGTAGAGGCTCACAGCCATCCATTGAACTGAGCATAGGGTCCCCAAAGAAGGAGCTAGAGAAAGGACCCAAGAAGCTGAAGGGTTTGCAGCCCCTTAGGACAAAAAACAATATGAACTAACTAGTACCCTCAGAGCTCCCAGGGACTAAGCCATCAACCAACTAGCAGACATGGTGGGACTGATGGCTCTGATAGCATATGTGTAGCAGAAGATGGCCTAGTTGGTCATCAATGGGAGGAGAGTCCCTTAGTCCTGTGAAAATTTATGTCCCAGTGTAGGGGAATGACAGGGCCAGGAAGAGGGAGGGGTGGGTTGGTGAGCAAGGGGAGGGGAGGAGGAAACAGGGTTTGTTTTCTGCTTTTGTTTTTGATATTTTTTTGGAGTGGTAACCAGGAGAGGAGATATGATTTGAAATGTAAGTAAAGAAAATATATAATAAAAAGGGAAATATTAACTGTACCAGGAAGTACTTAATAATAATAAGCAAAAGCTTTACTCTGGTGTGTCATATGGTCCCTGTCTAATGAAAAGAACCACATTAGGTTAGATAAAACACTTCCAAATATTCTTTCTCTATTTTAGTATATGAAAGTTTATGAAAGTTCAGGCTGATAACAAGGGGAAAAGATCTTGAGTCATAAATTGCCAAAGAATTAGTTACCCTCCCTAAACTTTTTATTAGCTCAGTAATCTTCTGAAATAAACAAATACTTCTGGTTGCTGAAGCTATGATTGCTTAGAATAAGTACAGGCAGGTTTAATGGACTCATAGCCTGATAAAAACCTATGGCATCACTAGCAACTAAGTGGAATGATTACTCTGCAGATTAAACCCCAGACCTGATGTCTGTTGGATAGAGTATTACATCACTTGAAAATCCATTGGCTATTAAGTAAGAAAACTGATATCTCTGTTTTCCTCATTTTCAAGAAGGCTCCTAGTATTCCACTTCAACCTATAAAATTCCAGTCAAAATTTCATACAAATAGAACAATTAAAAGATGCTCGTTCCTCTACTAGGTAGTTAATAAGATATACAATGTATTTATCTAAGAAGCAGAAATATAAAATCCAGTGGCCACCAAACATTTCCTTCTTTACCATTTAGTAGTATATAGCCTTATACAATAAAATCTTAACCAGAATTAAAGAGTGAACTGCAAATAATTCTATAAGTGGGAGTCATAGAAAATACAGAGTGATTTTTCAGCTTTTTGAAAATCTAATCACTATATGATATTAATTTAAGATGAATTAAACACCAAAAAAGAGCACAGAAATATGCCAAAAGAAACAAACAGCATTTTACCCAAAGTTATCCTGGCAGTACAAGTGAAAAATATCTGCCACCTATTAATGCCCACTGTATATATTAAGTTTTAAAAATATTTTTTACATAATTATGCTATATTTGTGAGTGTTTTGTCTCCATGCATGCATATTCACCACTGTCTGTGTGCTTTCTCTGGAGGTAAGAGGATATTATGAAATCCTTCTTTAGTGAATCTTTACATACTTATTACATACTTATTAGCCATGATGTGCATCCATAACTGGATCCAAGTCTCCTGCAAAACTGCAGATTCCTTTAACTGTTGAACAATCTCTGAGGTTCCCTTTGTGTATTAGGCTGTGATATTCCAAGTGTTATCTTTCAAGTTCCTGACCTAATGATTCATATGTAAGTCTCATTCAGTGGTGTACAAATACAAAATACTTATTAAATTTTTAATAAGTATTTAATTACAAATAAAATTTGTAGTTTTTTTCTTGAAAAAAAATTATGCAATATATCCAATTGTTGTTTGCACTGTTTCCAACCCCCAACTCTACAACTTTTTTCTCTCTCTTTAGAAAACAAAAATAAAATCAAACAAAGAAAAAATAAGCTGTAATAATTTTTTGTTTAAAAAACATGGAAAGGCACATGAAACACAAACATGCAAATCATGAAAATATAAAAAAGATAAAGTACAATATACAAGCACAAAACCTGTAAGATTAAAAAATATGTCCAAAGAAAGCAATATGAGATGACACATCCATAAATATTCCATTGAGTTTATTTGTGTTGGCAATCCATTTTTGAGCATGGGGCCCTTAAGTGTGGTTTGCATACCCAGTGAAACTCTACTAGAGAAAACTAATTTTCCACATGCAAGAAGTTGTTAACTGAAGATAGGTTTTTGCTTAGAGTTGGGAGCTCTTCTACCTCTTAGTGCTGGGACCTCATCTGCCTTGGAGCTGTGCAGGCCAAGTGCATGTACCACACTCTTGTGAGTTCTTACGTGTTTTATTTCTGTTGTGTCCTGAAGACATTTTTCCTTCATGTAATCTATCTCCTCTCGCTCTTATAATTGTTCTGCCTTTTCTTCAATATGGCTCTCAGAGCCCTGAAAGTGGGATGTAGTGATGAAGATATAGTACTTAGGGTTCCATGTTCGGATGTCTATCACTCTCTGCACATTGTCCAAGTGTGTGTTAGTTTCTATCTACTGTAAAATGAAGTCTTAGAGGGTGGCTTGTATGAGTAACTGATCTATGGGTAGAACAAAATGGCCTCAAGAATCATTTTATTATTATGTTCCTTTAGCAGAATGTTGAGAATTGGTTTTCTAGGTCCATGGCTTATCAAGTCTCAGGTTCTTGGCAACGGGAGCAGTATCAAGTATTTTAATATCACTGCTCATTATTTGTAGATATTGGAGTTTAGACAAAAGATTCCAAGGTAACAATATACAGGAATTTTAACAAAAGTAAGCAACAAAGGAATGTGAAGCAGGGGCAGGGAGGTTGACAGCATAACTCAAATAAGAATATAACTACAGACTCCTGCTCTCCCAGAACCCACATCAGTACTAAGAACCCCAGGTAAGACACCAACCACTGTCCAAGAACACTTCTTAGAGCCTGCCCAGTTAATGACCCAACATTCCCCTCTCCAGGACTCCAGAACTCAGTCTCTAACTATAGACTCAAGCAGAGGCCAGTACTAGACATCCTAGAAGGTCCTTGCTCTTTTATATATCACACTGGTACTAAGAACCCAAAGTCCACAACTCTAGCAGAATACCCCTATGCTTAAGGACTACAAGGCAGTTCTAGAAACCCCAGAGATCAAGATGATACCTAGGACCAAAGAGGCCTAAAAATTTACCTGGAAGCCTAGGAGCCACATCAGCTCCCAGAAACTCAACTCCAGAGGCAATACAAGCACCTAAAACCCCAGAGGTCACATAGGCCACCAAAATGCCAACAACAAAAAGCTACTGGACCAAGACTAGTTAATCACCAAAAATCCAGGCCACACAAGCAAGAAGATCAGAGAGGAAACAGAAACCAAAGGGAGGAAAAGACATATATACAACAAATATCACCTCACAAATCACCACCTACATAATAACCATTATAATAATGTCAAGCCCAGTTGACTAGAGCAAGTGTAAGAATGCAATCAACTACACTTAAAGCAATCTGGCACCAGCATATGACTGTAAGCCCCAGAAATTCTAATGGAGCTGAAGAAGAAGAAGAAAATGATCTTAAATCTAGTCTTATAAAAATGATAGAATTTAAAAAGAAAATGAGGAAATCAGCTAAAGAAATGAAGAAAACCACAAAAAGGTAAAGGAAATAAGTAAGACAGTTAAAAACCTAAAAACAGAAGTAGAGGCAATAAAAAAAAAACCCACAAACTGAGTGAATCTTGGAAATAGGAAATTTAGGTAACTAAACGAAAACTATAGATAGAAGCACTGCCAACAGAGTACAAGAGATGGAAGAATCTCAGGCATTGAATATGCAATCAAAGACATAGATATATCTGTCAGAGAAACTGTTAAACCTAAATAAGTCATGATACAAAGGATCCAGGAAATCTGGGACACTATGAAAAGACTCTGAGAAAAGATCTGAGAAGAGTTAGAACAGAAGAAAGAGCAGATTCCCATCTTAAAGGCCTAAAAATACCTTAAACAATATTATAGAAGAAAACTTTACTACCTAAAGAAAGATACCTACAAAGGTAAGAGAAACTTGCATAATTCCAAATAAATTGTAGCACAAAAATAATGTCCCATGGCACATATTAATCAAAACACTAAATGTACAGAACAATGAATGTAAAAGCTGCAAGCAAAAAAGGCAGACCTTTTAGAATTAAAACCAAGTACTCAATGGAGACTCTAAAAGCTATAAGTGCCTGGACAGGTGTCTTGAAAACTCTAAGAGAGCATAGATTCCAGCTTATACTACTAAACCCACCACATTTTCAATCACTATAGATAGAGAAACAAGATATTTCATGACTAAGTCAAATAAATTAAAGCAGTATCTATCTACCAGTAAAGTACTATATAAGGTGGTACAAAGAAAAGTAAAAACCAAAAATAGGCTAATTACATCCGAAAAAGCAAAGGCGATAAATAATTTCAAAATCTAAAATCAAAAAAAAGAGAAACACACAGACACACACACACACACACACACACACACACACATTACTACCATCAACCACAACAACAAAATAATAAAAGTTATCAATTGTCATTAATATCTCTCAATATTAATGAACTCAATTCAATAATAAAGACATAGGCTAACAATGCATGGAAAAACAGAATCAATCCCTCTGTTGCATAGAAAAAACACCCTTCAACATCAAAGACTGACATCACCTCAGAAGAAAGGGTTGGAAAAGAAATTTTCAAACAAATAGACACAAGAAGCAAGCTGATGTAATGATTCTTTTTTTATTGGATATTTTGTTTAGTTTCATTTAAAATGTTATTCCCCTTTCCCAGTTTCTGCTCCAGAAACCCCCTAACCCACCTTCCTTCCCCAAGCTTCTATGGGGATGCTCCCCAACTCATGCACCCACTCCTGCCTCCCTGCTCTGGCAGTCCCCTACAATGGGACCTCCAGCCTTCATAGGACCAAAGGTCTTTCCTCTCATTAATGCCAAACAAGGCCATCCTCTGTTACATATGTGGCTGGAGACATGGGTCCCTCCATGTGCACACTTTCGTTGGTGGTTTAGTCCCTAGGAGCTCTGGGAGCTTTGATTTGTTCATATTGTTGCTGTTTCTATGGGGTTGCAAACTCCTTCAGCTCCTTCAGTCCTTTCTCTAACTCCTGCAATGGGGATCCCATGCCCAGTCAGATGATTGGCTGTGAGCATCTGCCTCTATATTTGTCAGGCTCTGGCAGAGCCTCTCAGGAGACAACTATATCAGGCTCCTGTCAGCAAGCACTTCTTGGCATCCACAGTAGGGTCTGGATTTAGTGTCTGTATATGGGATGGATATCCAGGGCGGCAGTCTTTGGATAGCCTTTCCTTCAGCCACTGATCCACACTTTGTTTCCACATTTCTTCCCTTGAGTTTTTCATTGCCTCTGCTAAGAAGGACTGCAGCATACACACTTTGGACTGCCTTCTTCTTGAGCTTCATATGGTCTGTGAATTGTATCTTGGGTATTCTGAAATACTGTGCTAATATCCACTTATCAGTGAGTGTATACCATGTATCTTCCTTTGTGACTGGGTTACCTCTCTCAGGATGATATTTTCTAATTCCATCCATTTGCCTGAAAATTTCATGAAAACATTGTTTTTAATAGTTGAGTAGTACTCCATTGTGGTGTAATGATTCTAATATCTAACAAAATACTCTTCCAACAGTTTTCTCAAAAGAGAAGGAAAGGGCTGATCATAAGAAAAATCCAAGATGAGTTTCAATTCTGAGCACCTATGCTCCAAATGAAAGGGCAACCATATTTATAAAAGTAACATCACTGAAGCTTAAATCACAAATAGAACCACACATATTAATAGTAGGAAACATTAACTCCCCATTCTCACAAATAGGTAGATCATCCAGACAAAAACTAAACACAGAAAAAATGGGACTAACAGATGTTATGACTCAAATGGAGCTAACAGATTTCTGTGGAACATTTCTTCCAAACAAAAAAGAGTATGCCTTCTTCTCAGGAACTTACCAACCTGAACTGATACTCAGTCACAAAAATTAAAATAATCCCTCATATTTTATAAGAGCACTATAAATTAAAGCTGGATTTCAATAACAAGACAAACAACAGAAATCCTACAAACATTTTCTTCTGAATGACAACTGGGCTAAGGCAGGTATACAGAAAGAAATTAAAGACTTCGTAGAATACAATAAATATGAAAGCACAACATACCCAAACTTATGGGATCAAGTGCTTTCATTAAAAGAAAATAAATTAGAGATGTCTCATACAACAAACTTAATAGTGCACCTAAAACCTCTAGAACAAAAGTCACACACACACCTATAGGAGTAGACAGTAAGTTATAATCATACTTAAGCCTGGAATCCATAAATTAGAAACAAAGAGAATACAAAGAGTCAATCAAATAAATATCTGGTGCTTTGGTAAAATCAACAAGATAGAAAAACTTTTGTCAAATAAAAGGCAGGCAAGTAATATCCAAAACTAACAGAATCAGAAATTAAAAGGCAGACATAGAAATAGACAGTAAGGAAATCCAAAGAATCACAAGGACATCCAAAATAACCCTGTACTTGCAAAATTGGAAAAATCTAAAAGAAATAGACAAATTTCTACTTAGATACCAGCTACTAGTGTTAAATCAAGTACACATAAACAATTTACATAGATCTATAATTCCTAAAGAAATAGAAGTAGTCATTAAAAGTCTCCCAACTAAAAAAATGCCCAGAGGCAGACATTTTTAATGCAGAACTCTACCAGAAATTCAAAATAGAGATAATACCAATACTTCTAAAATAATTTCACAGAAGGAACACTGCCAATTCATTTTATGAAGATTTAGTCTCCATGAAACACAAATCACACAAAGATTCAACAAAGAAAAGAATTACAGACCAATTTTCCTCATGGAAATGGATGTAAAATTATTCAATAAAATACTTACAAACTGTATCTAAGAACACATTGAAAAGAACATATCCACCATGATTATGTAGGCTTCATCCCAGAGACTCATAGATATTTCAACATACACAAATCTGTCAATGCAACCCACCATATAAACAAACTGAAAGAAAAAATAAACCACTTGATCATCCCATTGGATGCTTCAAAAGTCTTTGACAAAAATTCAACACCATTTCATGATAGAAGTCTTGAAAAGATCAGAGATAAAAGAGACATGCCTCAACATAGTAAAGGCAATTTACAGGAAGTCTATAGCCAACACTATATTAAATGGAGAAAAATTCAAAGCAACTCAATTGAAAACAGGGAAAAGGCTGACCACTTTCCATACCTCTTCAATATAGTGCATGAAGTTCTAGCTAGAGCAATAAGAAAACTAAAGGATACCAAAGGATTATGAATTTAAATGGAGGAATTCCAAATATCTCTATTTGCTGATGGTAAGATAGTATATATATGTGCCCTCAAAAATTGTACCAGGGAACTCCTACAACTGATAAACTCCTTCTGCAATGATGCAGAATTAACTCAGAAAAACCAGTAGCCTCCTATACATAAAGGATAACCTTGCTGAGAAATGATCAATACCTTTTACAATAGTGACAAAAAATATAAAATATCTTGTTTGGGATAACCCTAAACAAGAAAGTAAAAGACCTATATAATAAGAAATTCAAGTCATTGAAGACAAAAACTTGGAGAAGATAGTAGAAGATTCAACACCATTCAACACCACAGCAGAAACAAACGTCATTTAAAATTACTATTCCTAATTTCAAGCTTTACTACAGGGCTATAGTAATAAAAACCACATGGTATTTGCATAGAAACAGAGTACACAGAGAGTGACCCATGGCTCCAGCTGCATATGTAACAGAGGATGGACTTGTTGGGCATCAATAGGTGGTGAGGGCCTTGGTCCTGTGAAGGCTCAATTTCCCTGTGTCGGGGAATGCCAGAGTAGAGAGATGGGAGTGGCTGGGTAGGTGAGAGAATGCTCTCATAGAAGCAGGGGAGGGGGACCTGATAGGGGGTTTCTGGAGGAGAACTGAGAAAGGGGATAATATTTGAAATTTAAATAAAGAAAATATGCAATAAATGAAAAGAAAAAAAAAAACCAGACCTTTGGATAAGTAGAATCAAATGGAAGATATAAATCCACACATCTATATATACCTGATTTTTGACAAAGAAGCCAAAATTATTCAGTGGGGAAAGTGTCTTCAACAAGTCATGCTGCTCAGCTAGATGTTGGTATGTAGAAGAATGCAGACAGATCCATGTCTGCCACTCTGCATAAAATCAATACCAATTTGATCAAGACCTCAACATAAAATCTGATACAGTAATCCTATAGAAGAGAAAGTCAGTAATATAGGAAGCAACAGGATCATGCAGACATTAAGATCAACAATTAGCTGGGTGGTGGTGGCACATGCCTTTAATCCCAGCATTTGGGAGGCAGAGGCAGGTGGATTTCTGAGTTCAAGGCCAGCCTGGTCTACAGAGTGAGTTCCAGGACAGCCATAGCTATACAAAGAAATCCTGTCTCGACAATACCAAAAAAAAAAAAAAAAAAAAAAAAAAAATCAACAATTAATAAACGGGACCCCACGAAACTGAAAAACTTCTTTAAGGCAAAGAAGACCAACAATAGAAACAAAAGGGAGCCTACAAAATGAGAAAATTTCACCAATGCCACATCTGACAGAGGACTAATTTTCAAAATAGATAAAAAGCACAGGAATCTATATATCAACAAAACAAATAACCCAATTAAAAATGGGGTACAGTTCTAAACAGAGAATTCTCAAAAGAGAAATCCCAAATTGCCAAGAAACACTTTTAAAAATGTACACCATACTTAACCATCAGGAAAATGCAAATCAAAATTACTCTGGGATTCTACCTGTAAGAATGGCTAAAATCAAGAAACAAAAATGAAAACTCAATGCTGATAAGGATGTATAACAAAGGGAACATTCTTCTATTGCTGGTAAGAATTCAAACTTGTACAGGCACTTTGAAAATCAATACGGCAGTTTCTCAGAAAATTGGGACTCAACTTACCTCAAGACACAGCTATGACACTCCTCAGAATATACCCAAAGGGCACTTCATCCTACCACAAAGACACTTTTTCAACTATATTTATAGTAGGTTTATTCACAATAGCCAAAAATTAGATATACTAACCTATTCCCTATAAGTCTAGATAATCTAGATATCTCTTGCAAGGAGATTAGAAAGATAAAGACAGTTTTGGTATACTTACACAATGGAGTTTAATCAACTGTTAAAAAACAATGATATCCTAAAAATTGCAGACAAATGGATGGAACTAGAAAAGATCATTCTGAGTGAAGTAACCTAGATCCAGAAAGACATGCATGGTATATACTTAGTTATCTGTGGATATTAGCTATAAATAAAGTGTCATCATGTTACAATTTTCAGACCCCCAAAAAGTTAAATAATAAGGACGGCTCAAAGGGGGATACATGAATTTTCCTGGGAAATGAAAATAGAATAGACATTGTAGGTAGAGGGTGGGAAGGGGAATAGGAGTGATCAGGTCAGGGGAGGATAGAGGGAGAAATTAAAATTGGGGCTCATATCATGGCTGAGCTAGAAACCTAGAACAATGGAAACTCCCTAAAAAATTTAGCAATGGGCATATGGATCCTGAAGTGGCCATATCCTATATGGTTGGGACACCAACCCAGCCATAAAACCTCAATGTAAAATTTCCCCCACCTACAAGATATGCTTGGGTAAAGATAGCACAGAAATTCTGGAAGTGACCAACTAATTTGTCCAGCTGGAGAACCATGCCACAAAAGGGGGGTCCACTTCTGATACTGCTGGGAGTGTCAGGAGCCAGAAGCTAGAGAGTGCAGAAACCTAGGACAAAAACAAATACTACTTGAAAAAAAGTCATTGAAATGATTCCAAGTGATATTCTGCTGTACTCGTATACTGGTGTCTAGCACAATTGTTTTCAGGGAGGTTTCAGACAGCAACAGATGGAAACAGATGCAGAGACAAACAGCCAAACATTTGGTGGAGTTTGGAGAAGCCTGTACAAGAGAAGGGGGAAGAATTGTAGAACCAGAGGAGTCAAGAATACCACATGAAAACTCACAGAATCAACTAACCTGGGTACATGGGGCTCACAACCAGGGAGCCTGTAAGGGATTGAAATAGGTCCTCTGCACATGTATTGTAGTGGTGTAGCTTGTTCTTCTCGTGGGACTCCTAACAATGGAAGCATGAACTATCTCTGACTCTTGTGGCTATTTTGAAACCTTTTTTTTTTAATAGCTTGCCTCATTTAGCCTTAATAAAAAGGGGAGATATCTAGTCTTACTGTATGTAACTATATATGCCATGCTTAGTTAATATCCACAGGAAGCCTGCCTTTTACTGAAAAGAAACGAGCAAGAGTGGGTTGAGGAGGACAGTGGGATGGGAAGAAGAACTGACAGGTGACAATGAAGAGGAAACTGTGGTTAGGATGTGAAAATTAGTAATATAATAATAATAATAATAGCAGTAATAATAATAATAATAATAATAACAGTTTCACTATGTTCCATTGCTGACAATACAATCAATCCTTAGAAACATAAATCTAACTACTGTGACTCAAGGGAATTCATTGAGTGGAAAAAGAATATCATTTCATGGCTTCTCACTCTCCATCCTTGTATGTAAAAGCCAGCTCAGAGATCATGAAGAGTAGTAATAGACAGAATGTGTTATGAGTTCTTCACCTAAGCTTTTGAGGTTACCAAGGGTTCTATGTAAAAGAAGGATTAGTATTTTGGTACAGTTGTCTGTTTTTAAAAATTACCTTGTGTATGTGTCATATTTGTTATGAGGATCAATAGATCAGAGGCTAGTGAAACAAAACTGAACCAGTTTTTGGCTGTTGTGTAGTAAGACAGTACTCATTGTCAAAGTTGAAATTTGGTTGTATGTTTAGAATGGTACATATCCTAGATTAATGTGTAGTTATGACTTTATTAGAAGACATCATGATGACAGGAATGATTACAAAGAAATATAACAGGGAAAGGCTTATAGTTCAGATGTTTAGTCCATTATTGTCATGGCAGAAAGCATAGTGACACACAGACAAATATGGTGCTCAAGAAGTAGCCGAGAGTGTCAGATGGCAGCCAGCAGGAAATTCTGGACCTGAGTCAAACATATGAAAGCTCAAAGCTCAAATCCAGTGACACACTTCCTCCAACAAGGCCATAGTGTACTCCAACAATGCCTTACCTCCTAATAGTGTCACTTCCTATGAGCCTATGGGTACCCTCTTCATTCAAACCTCCAAATTACACTTCCTGATCCCATAAACTTGCAGCCACATTATATTTCAAAATGTACTTCCTCCAAGTTCATAAGACCCCCCAAATCTATTACTTTATCACTACCGTTTAAAAGTCCAAGGGTCCAAGTCTTTTGAGAGTCATGCAGACTCTTAACTGAAATCCCCTATAAAACCAAAATGTAAGAACAAATCATATTCTGCCAACATATAATGCCACGGTATATGCATCATTGTTCCAAAAAGGAGGAAAGGGAACATAGCAAGGAAATACTGGACCACGATAAGAACGAAAACTAGCTGAGCAACTTCCAAACTGCATCTCCATGTCTGATATCAAAGTCTCTAACTTCTTTCTGCTTTGTTGACTGTAGCACAGTTCTTTCTCTTTCTTGCACTGATTCCACACCTAGTTAGCAGCTTTCTTTGGCAAGTATATCATGATTCAGGCATCCTCCACATCTTGGGGGTCTCCAAGGCAATCCAGGCTTTACCTCCACAGATTTATTCAGTAGCTTCTCTGGGCGTCCATGCAGGAACACCCTTTCTATGCACCTGTCTCAGTGGCTTTCCTTAGTCATGGAGGGAAATTCATCTTTCTTTTATCCTTGATTCTAAAGCCAGGGAGTATGGCCAAGGCTATCACATATTGCTGCATTCTAGTACTGCAACATAATCTCCTTGATTACAAACATTTTCAACAGATTTTTGTTTTCAGCAGTGTCCTTCACCACTTAAGCTTGGCTGTCATAGAATTTACCCTGTAAAATATGCTTGGCTTGAACTCAGACCTTCATGTAACTGCCACCTGAGTGCTGAAGCTAAAGGCGCCGCCACACCTGGCTCAAAACTTTTCTTTAATTTCTTTTCACGAGTTGGAAACTTAACTGGGTTGGTTCTTGCTCTAAAGTCGCCATTCACTTTATTGCATTTAGAATAAGGCTTTCACTTATTTAAAATTTACATATTCATGTATTTATTTATTTACTTTATATCACAGTTTCCCCTCCCTTCTCTCCTCCAATTCTTTCCCCTATACCCACAGCACATCAACTTCTCCTCCCATTCACTTAAGAGAGAGAAAGAGAAAGGGAGAGAGAGAGGGGGGCCTCCCATGAATACCACCCATCCTTGGCATATCAAGTTGCAGTAAGACTAGGCATATCTTCTCCTATTGAGGCTAGACGAGGGAACCTCAGGGGAAAAGTTTTTCCTGATGCTCCTTTTCTCCTCAGACTGTCATTCCCCTTGCTCAGCCTCCTCCTTTTGACTATAGCTCTGCCTAGGTGTGGCTGTTAATAACAAAGCAATGCTCTCAATACTAGGCTGTCTGGAAATCATAGCTCTTCAATTTAACCTCAGATAATTTTTTGATAAGGGCAGAAAGCAGCCACATTCTTTGGAAAACTACCACAAGAATGTTCTCTAGGCCACATACTACTATTCTTTTTATATGAAACCTCTTGATCCTGATCCCCACAGTTTGAATCACTCTCAGCAGCACTGTCTTTTCTGTTATTACTCATGTGGCCCATTATGTCCATCTTGAAGCATTCAACTGATTCCTTAATCCAAAGTCCCAAAGTCCACATTTAAAAAAAAAAACAAAAAAAAGCGTGTTCAAGCTTATCATAACAATACTCCATTCCCTCTTGCAAACTTTTTTTTGTGTTTTATTGCTGTGAAAAGACGCCATGGCAAGAGCCACTCAAATAAAGGGACTGGAATACAGATCAGAGATACAGACCATTACATACATGGAGGGAATGTGGCAACATACAGGTAGACATATTAGTAATGGCCATTCATCATAGAGTTCTTTTAGATTTGGGTTGTTGAAGGATAGTAATTTTCCTCACTCATAGGAAAACATATGTTGAGTCCTTCAAGGGGGAATTGTTTTAGTTTTCCGTTTAGTCTAGGGCTACCATTGAGATGGGGTAAAATACAGCAGATCTCCTGGGGTTAGTGCACTACTCACCTGTAAGCAAGGCCTATGCTTACAGATATTCTCCTTCAGAAAGTAGCACTTTTCATATTATAGTCATGATTCAAGAGAGATAATAGGTCAGCTGAGGTAGCTAACATAAAAATCTGAGATTCCTCATCATGAAACTTATTTCTGCCTTCTGTGTTTTCTCAAAACCATTCTCCTCAAAATCAGTCTCACATGAGTTATAACCATGATGAAATTAAGTCCTCCTATGTCTGCTTTATCATAGGACTGAGAGGCTGTAATAAAACTTTAGTATCTACTGGGTATGGTGGTACATGCCTTAATTCCAGCACTTGGGAGGCAGAGGCAAGTGAATCTCTTTGAGTTTGAGGCCATCTTGGTCTACAAAGTGAATCCAGGAGAGCCAGGGCTGTTACACAGAGAAACATTGTTTGGCAAAAAAGAAAAAGAAAGGAAAAGAAAAGAATACAAAACAAAACCAACCATAAGTGACTATTCTCTTGCTTTCTAATGATTAGTTGTTTCAATTTTGTTAGATGCAAACAAGAGTGTTTGAACTCTGAAACAGCTCTTTCATTCAGTTACTGAAATTGTTAGGCAGAGAATTCATATTTCATGGAATCAACTATATTCTAATTATATAAATAATTATTCAAAAGCCATGAAACACATGTTTATAACTCAGTAAGTCCAACTGCCATTGGGACTCTGTGCTGCTTAACTTGCTAGTCTTAAACTATTCAGACAAGATGCACACTTTGATGGAGAAGATAGTGAAGTTTATCAGAGTGAATGGAGCACCCATCAGAGAGCTTAAACATGATTTCTAATGTGTCCAGAAGGTAAAATTTTTCTGAGATGCACTTTTTTTTTTGTTTGTTTGGGTCATTAAAAATCTCGTTTTTATTGACTCTTCTAGGAGGGAGCAAATGGGATGTCCTTGTTACTTACCAGAAAGTATCTTTCAAGGTTTAGGTCTCTGAGAGCCAGGTTTAGCTAGGTAACAATAGTGGACACTGGGCAGTTCAAAAGGTCACATCTCCTCTCAAATCCAGAGATAGAACTGAGGGGCTTCATTCCACTGATAAGTAATTAGAGAACTACCATTGTAGTTTTTGGATCAACGTAGGTGTGCCTCCAATGTTCTTCAAATGTGGTAGTATCTAAGTTACCAGCTAAACCAAAGGACTTACCATCTTGCAAATAATATAATCTAGAAGACGAAGCTTATTTTTTTATATTGTAGTCAGTGTTGTAGATCTTATTAAAAGGAAAGATGTTCACAATCATAACTTCCTTTTAGTATTAAAAGAAAAATCAATAAAAATATATGATCTTTCATGAGAAAATGGATCCATTTATAGCACAGACAATAATGTTTACAGTTACAGTGCAATGGGTGGGTCTGACCTGACTGTCAAGAGGAAGTGGTTGCAGCTGAAATAAATCAGAAACAGAATTCACAAACACTTCCACTGTTAATCTTTATTAACTTTGAAATTGGGACTTGATTAGGTAAGCACAAGACTTACAGTACCTTTGGAGGCTGGAAAACATAAATGCCATGTGCATAATATTTTTGAGGTTATAAAATGCTTTCATAGGCATTATTATAATTGTATTGCTTGTAACAATTTATAGTGAGTGAAATAAAAGCCAACAATATCTTGCTGCTTAGAAATATTGTTGGATTTAACTTAATGAAAGTATAAGAATATTAGAATCAGTATTTTATGGATAGAGTTTGTATAAAATACATTTTTAAAGCAGTTTCTTGCTCAATAAAATGAATCAACTCCCTACAAAATTTGGCTTTATAATGCTAGTTTGCATATGAATCTTTACTTAATATGTATTATAAAATTATCAAGTTAACATATGTTATAGCTCACTTATAGCTTTAGAATTTTAATATTCGTAAGATTGTATAGATAATATAAACTGCATGTTTAATCTCTCTCACAAACATACATATATATTTTTTTCTTCATCATTTTGTAGTTTCAAGTATATTACATAATAAATTGCATAGAGAGGCAGAACCTTTGTCCTTAATTTATCTTGGTACACAGAACAAGTTTTCTTTAATCTCTTAGGACTAACTATGAAATTGTCCATGTACTGACTCCTGAAGAGAAAAGTTAGGAAAGAGTGACACTTATACACATGCTGCCAGAACAATCAGTCCCACCATGTATAGTCCTTGGTTGGTGGTTGAGTCCCTGGGAGCTCTAGGGTAGTTAGTTCTTATTGTTGTTCATCCTAAGGGGCTGCAAACCCTTCAGCTCCTTGGGTCCTTTCTCTAACTTCTTCATTGGGGACCCTGTACTCAGTTCAATGGATGACTATGAGCCTCTACATCTGTATTAGTCAGGTATTGTCATTGCCTCTCAGGAGATAGCTATATTAGGCTGGCTTGTCTATACATGGTGGGACTGATTGTTCTGGTAGCATGTGTATAGTAGAGGATTCCAAATTCGATCATCAATGGGAGGAGAGGCCCTTGGCCTTGTGAAGGTTCTATGCCCCAGTGTAGAGGAATGCCAGGGCCAATAAGTGGGAGAGGGTAGGGTGACTGGCATGGGGAGCGGGGAGGCAACAGGGGTTTGCTCTTATTATTTTTGATTTGTTTGTTTGTTTGTTTTTTGGAGGGGAAACTGGAAAAGGAGAAATTTACATGTAAATAAAGAAAATATCTAATAAAGAAAAAGAAAATCTGAAAAAAAAGTGACACTTAGGGAAAAGTGACAGATATAAACTCATATATAAATAGAATATTTAAGGATTAAAGTCCCTCATTTCATTGCCCTGGGTTTTACTCCCTGAGAGATTCCTGGGGCAGTGTTATTTCAGTTCTATAAAAGGAGAACGATTTTTAATAAATTTGAAACAAAGATTTTTCAAACTTATTCTACCTTAGAAATAATAAACAAAGGTACTTTATGTGCTAAATAGGAAAATTTCTATAATCTCAGACTATTTGGGGTCCTTATTTATACCCTGGTTACCTCCAGAATATGTTCTTTTACTAAAAAATAAATAAATAAGGGAGTTTTGTTTGTTTTGTTTTGTTTTGTTTTAAGAAAATTGACAAGGATCAGCCACAGCTTGGAGAGAGGTTTTGAGAAATTTGTGTTCAGGATTGGCAAAAAGAATTACATGAAGTCAAATTGTAGGTACAAGCTGACAGCCAGTGTTCTGCTCAAGGCTGCTTTCTGAAGATCACCATACATCTCAGCTCTTACCGACCATATTTATATATCAGTTCAATCACCTCTCCCAGATTAACTTTTGATTATACCACCAATTAGCATTTTTTTAAATCTTAGTCCCTTGACTCCTAGGAAAAGACAGCAAGCACTTTTTCCTTAATATTGCAAGTGATTCAGAGATCTGTCTGCCTTTGTAAGCATAGATAATAAGATAGCTGGGTGGAATCCTGCTCTGAGATCACAGGTCCCACATCCCTGGGTCTAAATTTGCTCTGTCCCAGGAATCTGCCTGCTTTTGTATCTGTCTGCCTTTGTATCTTTCTGACAAGCTGGTTCATAGTGCAGCTGCCTTTGTCTTTTAGGTCTGTGAAGTCCCTCTTTTAATTCATATTGCATCCTTGTATTTTGCATAGTTGAGAAATTATACAGTTTCAAAGTTACATTTTCAGAGTTCTTGCCCATAACCTTAAGGGCTGTCCTGAAAGTCATAGCATTTACCATTTTTGCTAAGGATATAGACACACTGTCTCCTCCTCACCTTGTGCTGTCTCTGATTGTCACTGAATCATTAACCAAGGTTATTGTATATTTTCCAATAACCTTGTCAGTGAGAATATTTCCTAAAGGAGGAACACAAAGTAAATTATTTACATTATTATATAAACAAGCCTCACACCTAGCAACTGTCAACATTCACAAACGCCCATACCTTGGTGGCCCCGATTCAGGGACAGGAAATAGATCAGAGCATCACTTCCTCATGGCCATGCAGGACTTTGCAGAAAGTCAAGTTTTGTGTAGATGTACCATATTTTCTGTATCCATTCCTCTGTTGAGGAACTTCTGGGTTCTTTCTAGCTTCTGGCTGTTATAAATAAGGCTGCTATGAACATAGTGGAGCATGTTCCCTTATTACATTTTGGAGTATCTTTGGGTATATGCCCAGGAATGGTATAGCTGAGTCATCAGGTAGTACACAATGGATTACTACTCAGCTATTAAAAATTCATGAAGTTCTTAGGCAAATGGATAGAACTAGAAAATACCATCCTGAGTGAGGTAGCCCAATCACAAAAGAACACACATAGCATGCATTCATTGATAAGTGGATATTAACCCAGAAGTTCAGAATACCCAAGATACAATTCACAGACCACATGAAGCTCAAGAAGAAGGAAGACCACAGTGTAAATACTTCTGTCTTTTTTAGAAAGGGGATCAAAATAATCATGGTAGCAAATATAGAAACAAAGTTTGGGGCAGAAACTGAAGGGAAGGCCATCCAGTGACTATCCCACATAGGGATCCATCCCATATACAGTTACCCAACCCAGACACCATTGTGGATACCAACAAGTGCTTACTGATAGGACTGATATAACTCTTGAGAGACTCTGCCAGTGTCTGACTAATACAGAAGTCTATGATCACAGCCATCCATTGGACTGAGCGCAAAGTCCCCAATAGAGGAGCTAGAGAAAGGATCCAAGAAGCTGAAGGGGTTTTTAGCCCTATAGGAGGAACAACAATATGAACCAACCAGCACCCCGAGAGCTCCAGGGTCTAAACAACCAAGCCAAGAATATACATGGAGGGACCCATGGCTCCAGATACATATGTAGCAGAGGATGGCTATCAATGAAAGGAGATGCTCTTGGTCTCATGAAGGCTTGATGCCCCAGTGTAGGATAATGCTAGGATAGGGAAGTGGGAGCAGGTGGGCTAGTGAGCAGTGAGAGGGGGGATGGTATAGGGGGATTTTTGGAAGGGGTGAAATTTGCAATGTAAATAAAGAAAACACCTAGTAAAAAAAATTTAAAAAGTCAAGTTTTCCTCACTGTATTTTCACCTTGTAAATTCAGAATTTTATTTTCTGTTTTTATTTATAGACTATTATCTCATCTTATTATTTGAACTAATTTTACTTTTTAATGAATGGTAAGTAATAAACAGATAACATGAACTCACATTTGGCTCATTATTTATATTTTCATATTACCTTTGAGGTGAGAGTTATAATTAGTGTTGACTAGACTTAGTGGAACTCCTCCACAAGCTACCCATGGCTGCCTAATAATTTGAATAAAGCCATAAGATACAGACTAAAACATCCAAGAATTAAAAAGAAAGCAGGCTCATTTGTCCTTTGGCTCATTTGTTCTTTGCTAAACTGGAAGAGGACCTTGGCATCAGGTTATCTTCAATTTTCTTAATTTAAATTTAAATTTGGGTTGAGGAAATTAGGGTCTGACAGACTCCCCACTTTCAAAGAGGCTTTAGAGTGTTTGTGTGTGTGTGTGTGTGTGTGTGTGTGTGTGTGTGTGTATGTGTGTGTACATACTGGTCTATTTATGTTCTTTGCTGTGTTTTAAACTTGTGTTCCTGAACTATTTGAATTAGTTTGTATATTGCTGACATTTTTTTAAATGTTAGTCATAAGGTTGTGTTAGATCCTGATACTCAACCTATGCATGCATAGAAATAAAACATATGCTGTTTTTACGAGTTTCTGTGTTGTATATGTAACTGTGTGAATAATGTTTATGTGATTGTGCTTATAGACGCTCAAGTGGACATCAGGGGTCTTCTTTGATCATTCTTTACCTTGCTCATTGAGAGACTTCTATTAATTAGACCCAAATCTTTACTACAGGCTGATCTAGCTCTTCCTGTCTCACTACAAAGATAGTTTAGCTAAATTTGTCCTGATGCTCAGTTTCTGGCTTCTAAGCCCAAGAATTGAAGGCAGACTGCTATGTCTACCCAGCAATAGTGAAGTGAGTACTGGCAATCTGCGCTCATATCCCCAGTCTTACCAGAACAAGTGCTTTATCCACTGAGTCATACCCATGCCTCTATTTATATTTTAATGTAATATTTCTTATTTGGATTCGCTGAAAGAATATCTATGTCCTAATTTTTGCAAACATTAACCTCCTACTCAAGTGATACTTTCTCATATTTGTTTTGAATTTTCCTTTTCACTTTCATATGCAGAAAAATTAGCTCAAATTTGTATACTTAGAACTTAAATTTTTCTTCAACATTCTTTCTGACACACATGTGCATACTGTACCTTCCTCATTTCCTGTTTTTAGTCTTTTAGTTTTGCTTATTTCCCTGTAAGCATCCAAGGCTATGAATTGTATGCACATCTTAGGCCAGTGGTCTGAAAATATTTTAGACCCTGTCAACAGGCAGAGAAAACCGGTCTAATTCTGTGTTTTAGGGTGTTTGATCTCTCATAACGCCCAAGGTATCTTTGGGCCCTGCTATCTAAGATTCTAAATCCAATGTCCTTCAGCTTTTATTCCATCCTTGATCCCAGCAGGCAGAGAATCAGCCTGTTTGTTCCTGCATTCTCCTTATTCTTGTGCACAGAATTGTTTCTATTGCTTATTGTTTTATTTATAATTTTTATATTTATTATTAATACTGTCATTTTTTAAATATCAGGAATGTTTTAAATTAGTGAACATAGGCTAATAATCTTGAGCAAAAATGTCCTGTTTTTTCTGTTAAGATTCTATCATAACTCCATGCATAAATTATCAATATACAAGCAATATGTCTTGCTGTTTATATATCACTCATCTTCTTGCATATTCTATACTATCCCAAACAAATTACAGAAACTACTACCAAAAAAATCACTCATTATCTTTGTTCATTACAATATAGTAATCTATAGTAATACATCTTTAATTTACATAACAGTACACAATTGCCAAAATTTGCCTGAGAAATCATTAATTTTATCATTGTTCTCATAGTTTATATGAGATGAAAACCTGCCAGTGATGGTTCTCTTTTGTGTCAAATTGACTAAGTGATATTCTGGACGTATGTGGGAGGGTGTTTTCAGGAGTGTGTAGGGGAAGATGGAAGACCCAGCATGACTCAAAGTCTGTTTCTATGACAGTTGGAAAATATCAAATATTCTTGCATTCCAACTCTGGGTTTAGGAGTCTATTTTTATTCAACTTAATTTTTAACACATTTGTGGATATTGGAGGTAGCTTAATTCCTGATTATATCATGCATACTTTCAGTTGTGATTATTTTCTACCAATAAAATAAAGTATATGTAATACTACGGCCTCTGTTGTGCAGATGAAATCAAGAGCACAGGAGGGGTGAATTTATAGGTTAGAGGGCCCAGGCTAAATAAAAGGTAGAGAGATAGAAGAGAGAAGAGAGTTGGTGGCAAATCAAAATTCATCTCCCTCAGCTTCTTGGTTGATGATACCATGTCACCAGCCACCTCAAACTTCTGCCACCATGCTTTGTCTAACATCACACATCTGATTCTCTCAGTTGATGAACCTTAAATCCTTCCATTTTTCCACTTTTCAAAGCAATAAGAAAAGTAACTAATCCATGATCACAAAACTTATATGTGATGAATAAAAATAAATTAACATATATCCTGCAAGTTACTTATGTGTACCCCTGTGTCATAATGAAATCTATATAAACTAATTAGTATCTTCCTTCTGATATGGCAAAGAAAAGATAATTACATGTTTTTCAAAGGTCACTTAGAATCTTTCAAGTTTAATTTTCATTATTGTTAAGTGTGTGTGTGTGTGTGTGTGTGTGTGTGTGTGTGTGTGTTGGCCTATCTGTGTTCATGAGTAAGGTGGGTGTGGTAACCAGAAAGGATGTTTGATTTCTTTGTAGCTGGAATCATAGACAATTGTGAGGTATCTGATTTGGCTTCTGAGAATTGAGATCACATCCTTGCCAAGAATAGTATGTTCTCTTAACCATTGAGCTATCTCTATATTCCAGTCAGTATTGATCTTTCTTTCTTAGCATGTAAGTAAAAGACAGAAGTCAAAAGGTACAAAATATTTTTAAATTTTAATTTTTACATTTATATTATACTTGCTGGAATAGAAGAACCCTCAGATTCTTTACTAATTTATCATGTTTAATTTAAGGAGTTAGTGTGAATTAAAGCACTGAATAGATTTATCAAATCTAATTGCAGACAGTTTTAAACTCTTGGTGATTTAGCATAGTAAAATACCATTTTTATTTAAAATGTAATTGAAACACTCATATTTATATACACCTGTTATAAATAACAGAAAGTAATTCTTTTAGACTTCCCCAGATAACTATTATCTCTTATATCTACCCCTTCCTGCCTTAGATTCAATTAGCCCTACATTTTACCTTTTATTTATTTTTGAGACTGACAAGAAGAGAACAACTTGATGCCTAAGGGGGGAAACACACACACACACACACACACACATACACGCACTCACACTCACACAAACACACACACACACACACACACATGAAATTCTTTCTGAGTTATTTCTGTTAATTTTCAATATTTCCATTACTTAAATATTGTAGAATCATTTAAAGTAGAGATATATAATTTTATTAGAGGTGGTATATATGTTTGTGTGCATATATGTGAAAGATAGAAGATGTTTTCAATAATGTGCTGTTCACATCATCCACAATTTGTTTTGAGAAATGATATTTTCCTAGGAAGTAGTCTAGGCAGAATGGCCTTGAGTTTCAGTAATCAGCTGTCTCTGCCTTCCCCACTGCTAGGATTACAAGATGGAGTCACAACTCCTAGCTTCATATGTGAGTTTTGGAATCAAACCAGGTCATCATTCTTGCCTGGAGAAAAACATTGCTAATTTGGCTCTCTCTCAACTCTCACTATATATGAAATTTAAGATTTATTTATTTTTATTTTTGTGTGAGTATTTGTCACCATGTATCTACATGTGTGCCTACTCACGTGTGTTAAAGAGATATAAAGCTGTGGGCAACTGTGTGGTGCTAGGAATAAATCCCAAATACTGTACAAAAAGAATAAATATCCTTAAACTCTACATCATTTCTTCAGACCCAATTAGTAATACATTGAGCACTTATATCATATCCATGCTTCTTCAAGTTTGCCTTATATTACTAAATAAAGTATTACATCTAATTGTATGTCCATATGAGGATATTTGGAACACCTATTAGATATAATTCAATGTTATTTACCAATGAGAGATTTGCTCTCATCCTTTTGGAATGAATCTCGACAGTAGGTTAATAATTTAACCTGTTCTTTCTCCTGGGAATCAATTTCTAGATAGGCAATAATAAAAAATATAATCTTTCAAATTAGAAGTGTTATGTATACAAAATAATAATTATTTTTGTACTTCAATAAATAAATAATATTCACTTTTAGGATAGAGGCAAATTCAAGAAAGCAAAATCTTGTTTTAAAACTCAATTTACACTAGGAATCTTCTATCTTCACACTTCAAATGTTAAGAAGGTAGGTGTGCCATCAGACCAACCCAACTTTCACAGGAATTCTTGGACTTTGAACTCAGGTCTTCATATTTGCACAGCAAGAACTTTATCAATTGAGCCATCTCTCTAGCTCCTCTTTATTTTTTCTAAATACAAAGACACTTCCTGAGTACCGTGCATGAATATTTTGTTCTATGTTTTTCAGAGGTAAATGGTATAGTTTTTCAGTAAATAGTAGTTGAGCACAGAGGAGACTCAAAACATTACATAACAAACATTTGCTAAGTAGGACTCTTGTTCTCTTTAAAAATTTTAGTAAGAGTTCATAAAGAATATTGTTTTATCTAAATTTTTTAGTAAAAATTGATAAGGATTGTTTCTTGATAAAAATTGGTATGTTACTAAAAGAAATGTAGTAGTATCTTAGAAATCACATAGCTTGTTAATGAATATCCAAGTGTTTGAAAAAAAAATGATCCTTGTTTTATGCAATCCAATTATTTGTTGAATTGGATCAATAATACTTAATCTGTGCCTTAAAATATACATTTACCTATAGTATATATTCTTAATTTAAATTTAAGTCTAATATTAAACAACAGATTCAATCTTTAGATAAATAGGGAAATATTGTTAAGATCATGACATAACATATGTAATACATATAATGTATATAATATTGATGTAAGATATATATATGTGTGTGTGCATATGTTATTGTATACATTACTTATATACACATATATGTGAATACTATTGTTTGCACATACATTGTGTATGTGTGTGTGTATATATAAAAATATATGTATATGTATATATATTATGCAGTTACTATCAAATTTCTGACATTAAAGGCTGTAATAGAGTGATAAAGTAGAGTATTAACAAAAGAGTCTCTTGTGTTTCTATTTTGTAAATACATCTATATGCTTGTAAATTTTAACCACTAATGTATTGATAATTTCTAATATTTTAATGTTGAGGTTTTGTCTCTTGCTATGTGTATATTGTGATACTAAATACTGGCCCCCAAGGTATGATTGCCTCAGGGACAAGGAAATTCTCGTGTATACCAAGTGATGCTATGTAACCTTAATCTTTAATTTAGAATTATTGGTGTCATAAGATGCCTATAGCCTACAGCTGGGCAGATGACAGGTAGGTACAACTTTGATTCCCAGGGCTTGGAGTCTAAGGTAGAGACCATGAAGAGGAGAGATAAGAGAGAAACAGAGAGGAAAAGGCATCATGGGATAAGAGATTGTGAGAACTAGTCAAGAGGGCTGGCCAACAAGAGTTACAATGGCCTAGGTAGAACATGACAAGGCATATCTCATGGTTATTATCAGGGAAGTAGACAAAATAGCATAGAGGGTCGACATCTGCCCAGCTCTAGGGTTATTAATCTATTAAGGGCTATTATAAATATAAATATTTTTATGTCTTTTATTTGGAAACTGAATGATCAAAGGTGGGGTAGGAAACCTCACTTAATTTTTACTGCAATAATTTTATTTCAGTATAATTATAAATATGTAGAATTCAATTTTAATTATTAAACCTTCTTTGGCTAAATTGTTGAGGGTTCATTTGGGTTATTGTGTAGAACAGTAGTTTATGTTTTTTCTTGACAAACAATACACTTCTAAGGAAATAGTAAAAATTGTTAAATTGTTTGTCTACTGAGTGACACCCAGGTTATTAACAATAAGGATACTAAGAATATTTTCTTTTCTGTAGTCCTTCACATTATCACATCTTCAGATCTGTGTGATAAGTGACATATGAGATGTTATATCTAATATGTGACATATGATATATGATGATGTATAACAATAGGTACAGATATATCATTGTATTTGAAGATATATTATGATACACTATAATATAATATATGACATATGACAAACAACATACAGCATATGATATATAATATAGCATGATATGTAATATATGACACAGGACACATAATTATATAACACATAACATTCAAAATAATATTTTATATCCTTTTCAGATTTTTTTCCATAGAACTGTAACAATTTCTTTATATCCTTAGCAGTATTCAATATGGTCAGGTTTTATTTCAGTAAAGTGTTGTGAATACTCGCGGTTTTAAATCCTATTTCTTTTTTATTATTACTGGATATTTTCCTTATTTACATTTTAAATGTTATCCCTGTCCTGGTTTCCCACCCAGAATCCTAGCCTCCTGTTCCTTTGCTAGCAAAAGTGTTGCTATGGAGAAGACTGAGAGCCCCTTCTCCTGTAAATGCCTGCAGGCACTCTAGACTGCCCCCTTAGAGTAAGAACATAGCCCATGGAACAACTTTTAGATTTGTGTTACTCAGGAATATAAGTGGGTTTACATTTGAGACATGATAGTGTTAATAAAGTGCTAAATTCTCATATTTACGTTTGAGAAAGGAAAGTTTAGTAAAATGCATAGGACTGATGAACTCACAGCATGAATATGCTAAAACGTGTACATTCGGGAATTTATCTCTCGATTAAAATACGTAGGGATCCTTGTGAAAATTCAGAGGTTGTCTTAGGGTGCTATTGCAAGATAGAGACACTATGACCAAGGCAATTCTTATAGAAGAAAACATTTAATTGGGGCTGCCTTACATTTCAGAGTTTCAGTCCATTATGATCATGGCAGGGAGCATAGCAGCCTCCATGCAGACATGAAGCTGGAGAAACAGTTAAGTATTCTATGTAGAAATAGATGAGTATTCTATATCTTGATCTGAAGGCAGCCAGAGGGGGACTATAATTCACACTGGACAGAGCTTAAGCACAGAAGACCTAAAAACCCACCCTAACACTGGCATGCTTCCTCCAACAAGGCCAAATAGTGCCATCCGCTATGGACCAAGCATTCAAACACATGAGTCTATGGGAGCCAAACTTATTCAAACCACCACAGATGTTATTTTTCTTTCTGACTCTGGGATAACACAACTGTCAAGATATGCAAATTTTCAGATAAATCCAGTATATAGGTACACAGATGAAGAATTATTACTTCAGAGACTTTAAATACCAGATGGGGAGACAGTACAGAAAATTACACACCTGGAAATCCCTGATTCTCAGTGCAGAGTCAAAATTGTTAAATAAAGTTTTATGACCTGTCCTCAACATATAAATAGATCATATATCAAATATTAATGACGTAAGTTGTTTTTTGTCACTCCAGTTATATTTAAAATCTGTAAGCATTGGAATTCACTGGCTATAGTCAACATAGTTGAAATATAAGTAGAGTTTTATGGAAGTTATTTCAATTACATTCCAGATTATATAGCTGCCAGGGGCTTTAAGGTAGCAGTAACCACCAAGAATGTTTAAATTACAGCCAGGCTCTCATTCAGTTTATTTATGATTTGTCTTTGGCCATTGAAAGACAGAAGGGAGGTCAGCTGATAGAAGACAAATCCCATATATTTATAAATCTCTGGTTATTGGAAAGAAAGTAGAGAAGAGGAAAGGCAAGAGACAAGCCTGGTGAAGAGTAACTTTGTCAAGAATCTAGCAAATGCTTCTTTCTATACTAAAGTTTGGAAGCCTACACTGAAGGTCAAGAGTTCACACCTCAAGCTACAGAGAGATACAGTTGGATGTCAGAAACTCCAGCATGCTCACCTTGTGTTCCCAGAGTGATAGAGCATAGACGATGCAGTTGAGTTTATCCTGGTATTTATTTACATCAAAGGATGGACAGTTCTGAACATGACCTCAAGTATACTATAGAGTCAATGTATACAACTTTATATAGATGATAATATTAAAAGAATATTTTAAATTTATTTTCATATGGTGATTTTTTCTTTGATATTTTCTTTGCTCGGTGGCAGTTTCATGCTTGAGTCTTGTTTCCTTCCACTTGAATCCATATTGTTAGTAAATTCCTACTGTTTCACAATGATATCACTTATGCTTGCTTCAATCCTAGGTTTAGTTCTGTTTCTAGCATGAAATACACATTTAGATAACATCATTTTAGGATGAAATCTATAGAAGTGAGAGCTTATCAAAGAAGAAATTTTGAAATTATTAAGAAAGTAACTACACTTAATCAAACTTTTTCCTCAAAAGAAATACAATAGTATGTTTTATCTAATGTGGCAGTAATTAAATATTCTTTAATAATCAATTTGCCTCAGTATTGGACTGACACTTAAGTGGATAAGAGCACTTGCTAATCTTTCAGGAGACCCATGCTTGTTTCTCAGCACATTTATGACAGCACACAATCATCTATAACACCACTTCCAGAGGTTCTGACATTCTTTTTGTATCTCTACAGGCAAATTTGTGCATGTGGTACACAAACATATATGCACATAAAACTCTCATACACATAAAAAAAGAAAAATCAGTTGATATGAGCCTATATAGTTTTCTTCATGAATAGGGGAAATCATCATTTAATAGAAAGTACCAAATATAATCATATATTCATAATAATAAATAGTGATAAGTTATCTAAATGCTAAGTATAGGTGGATGACCAGGACCAATGATATATTTTAGAAAAAAACATGAGCTGAGACATTAGGCCTAATTTTGAATCTTAATTCTTTTAACATGGAAAACGATGTTGTCCTATTAGTGTTTTATTAGAGAGGAGGTCATGAATGAGAAAGATTACTTGTCACCTATGGCAGAGAAGTGCTCAGGGACATTCACTACAGTGACAGTGCTAAAGATGACAGTGGTAATAATTGTAAAGAAAATGAGAGATTGAGTAGTAAATCATTTATCTACTACGGAATTCTGTCCCTTAAACTCAAAGTTGAGAACAAAAAGAAATGTCAGATTTAATCAGAGTTCTATTCTGAATTGTCATGTTATTTGCGTCAGGATCTGCACTCATGTTATGCCTCAGCACATGAAGGCAAACGTTTTCTACAATATACCTTTTGTGGAACAAACATTGTTAATCATCCTTCAGATTGTCCTTCATTGTTCTCATATTCCTATCTAATATTTGAAATCCATCTCCTGGAAGGGTTACATCCTAGAAAACAAATTCAAAGTGATAGTAAGAGATAGAGTTAATGTTCTTCATGGATGAGACAAACTTTATTCGTCAGGGTGTTGAACAATGCATCAAACCTGAGGGTTTAAGTTGTGGTGACTGATGCTAGGAAAGTGACTTACAAAGTTTAAGAAGACTCGAAAAGATTTTGGGTGATTTTTCTGCATAAACAAAGGAGTTTGTCAGAGTTTATTAGTAGAATATCAAACCCAAAGAGGGCCACATGCATGCCTAGAGTGGACAACGTATTTTTTTTTTTTTTTTTGGCACAAAAGGTATTTTGCAGAACTTCTACAATGGAACTCATACACTTTTATTTAGGATTATGTTCTTCAAGCAATAAGAACACTTTGTCATATCTTTTCATAAATGCATAGTAAGAGGGTTGATATCAAAGGGGGAAAACACATCCAGGTTTGAAACAGAAATGTATGTGGATTGATGACTGAGAAGACTGACCATATGGAGTATGAAATAGATAACTCTAAGGGGATACTTTATGGTGCCTAAAAATATGAGATGGGTTAAGCTTCTTTTCAGGCTCAGAAGCATAGGGTGCTTTCTCATTAAGATTTTATTAATCTCAAAAAATTCCCATTTTGTTTATCTTAATAAATAACTTTGAATAGAGGCTACCTTTGGAAATAATAAATACCTTTGACATGTAGCTGTTATGGTGTCTATTGACAAAATAGTTTAGCAATTGCCTGGAAATTCGAATCCATCCATGTAAAACTGAACCTATATATCTAAGCTCCTTGTAGCTGAAGCACAGCATTATAGCCAGTAGTCAGCTGGAAATGTGCTTTAAGGCAAATGATCATCAGTTGTGACTTACAATACAGACAGCACCTTTATTCCCCTAAGGCAGACATTTAAAGGGGTTGATATACATACACATTTTTGTGGTTAGCCTGATTGATATTTCTATAGAAAGGGTAAATCTCTTGTATAATCACTGGACAAAATGATGAAGCATTCAAATGGTAATGCCAATTTTATGGAATATTTACTTTAAAATACATAAAACACCACCTATATATGTATAGATATGTAAATATATATGTACATATATGAATATTCAAGTATACAAACTACCTAAATTGCTCCCAAGTTGCCCTTTAAATATGTTACAAAAGTAGAATTTGTTTGCTTGCAACATCAAATACTCCATATTGAATTGACTAACATCCTCTTGACTTCTTAGTATATTCTAAAACTGCTGGTAAGTATTGTAGAAGATAATTTCCAATTCACAAACGGAAACACGTGGGGGAAATGCTGGTATTGTTTTTAAAGGAATATTAAAGCTAAAAATATTAAATTAGTTTAATGAGAAAATATTTTATGGAAGAAATATGGCTCTGTATCATTGTCTTTCTCTTTATGCACCAGCTGTTGTTAAAAGCAGAGAACAAAAAGCTATTTATTCTAGAATAAGTACTAAAATCTGTCATATCTGTGGGGCTTTTGCATACTGACCCTTACATAGACAAAGTGGTCCTCTGAGCACAAACCACTGAAAAGCCTACCTAACCAGTCACTCTCAAAGTTAAGGACACAAGATAAGCAGGAAGAGCTAAAACTTTTCTTCAAAAAGTCTGCCTAGATTCCATAAGGATTCTCAATGACAATTTGTCCCATGAGAGACATACATTTCTCTTGTCATTTAAAGTGCTCAGTTATCTTCAGAAATACTAGAAGAGGGCATCAGATCCCATTACAGATGCTTGTGAGCCACCATGTGGTTGCTGGGAATTGAACTCAGAACTCAGGAGCTTTGGAAGAGCAGTCAGTGTGCTTAACCACTGAGACATCTCGCCAGCCCCTAAATTGTTTAGCTATGTGCTGCCACTTGGCACAGAAGTAAGTCCTGACAGCAAACTGTTTCAGTGTGCTCATTGATGAAAAGCGCAAGTTGTCTAAAGAGCTGTAATTTTAAATGTTTAGAAATCAGGATTTCTTTGGCTCAATGATTCTATCAGACATTTCTCCTAAGTCATTAATTTTGGCCTTTTTACCAATTTAAGCTTAGGAATGTTCACTGTCTAGAATAAAGGTGATTTGCCACATATGCTATAGTTAATACAGCAGGATTGGAAACCTGTGATACACATACACAGCCAGAATTGGAGCTTGCAGAAAAGAGAAATAGAAGTTAAGTGGACCAGTTTTCTCGTTTTTACTTGAAAACAGGCCCCTAAAAGAAACACATTGGCTCCAATTCTGGTAAATATAAATAATACTGAAGATTTAAAAAAATTAAAGGTTTGGTTCCACCGATTCTGAAATGTAAAGGGGAACATCAGAAATGAAGTATCCAGAGAGCAAGACGCCCCATCCTTTTTGTAATTATGGAACTCAGTGGCTGGAACCAAATGCAACGTTCAGCACACCCAAGTAAAGGCAGAGAAGGAGTGTTCCCTGGGGAGTCTGCCGGGTTAGTATGGAGAAGTCAGGCATGTGCTAAAGCTGAAACACCTGCAACAGTGTTAAATAAAGGCTTACACTAGAACCTGGTATCTCTACCACAGAATTCACCAGCACTGAAACCTAAGCGCCACCTGGCAGACATAGCTAGGACCCCTGCAGCAGCTTAGGAAATCAGAAAGGTACTTGCTGCGCAGCCTGAAGATGTCAGTTCAAAAGCCATTATACAAAGAGATAATCTGACTCCCAAAAGTTTTTCCTAAGCACAGCCCCCTCTCCCTGTCTCTCTCTCTCTCTTTCTCTCTCATACACACACACAGAGACATACACAAAAATAATATGACTAGTGGTGCTTTAAAAACTGTGGAGATATGAGAATGAGCATGAGTAAGTGCAGATGTTCAAAGCTATTGCCTTTAATGTTCAAAGGCAACAAATAAATGGACTCCTTTTTTTTTCCTGAGAGCTGAGAAATCTTAGCTTTCAAGTAAAAGCTACCTATAAGAATTAGTCATATTCCAAAAAAGGGCCTCCCCGATGGGTCGAGTTATATTAGATAGTGTAAAATGTGAATGCCTGTCATGCCAAAAAGACAGAATTAAAAATGAGAAGAAAAATATTGTTAACATTTTGTTAACAGTTGTGAGGCCTGTAAGTAGAGTGGAGTGGCTAAGAGTGCTGGCTGCTGTTGGAGAGGATCTGGGTTCACCCCCTACCACCTGTGTCAGGTGAGTCATAGCTTCCTGTAGGTTCACTCTGGTGATATCTGCACACTTGCACAGACAGGCAGACAGACAGAAAGACACACAAATAAATAACATAAATCATTGTCCCAAAGATATTGACTTAAATACATTTACAAATTTAAGAATTCAACCTGACATTGATCAGGATAAGGGAGTGGACATCTTTGGCTAGTGCCATCATGTGTAAATTTTGGCTTGACAAGTTGGCAATAGTAAGAGGCTCAGCTTTTGCTAGTGGTCTGCTTCTTGGACTTTGTGTCTATTTAATTTGCTTACAGTGAATGAGCTGTCAACCTGCTGGAAAGGGAAGTGTTCATGTCTTCATAGTCTACAATTTGTGAACAATTTCTTAATTAAAAGCCAGAGTTTGCTAGCCGTTGTTGCTCCTGTCCATAACAAAAATATACAATCTGAATTTTTTTCTCCAGCTAGAGAATTAGTCGCAGAAAAAAAGTCCTTTAATCTTTGGAGGGCTCAGAGCATTGAAAGAGACAGTAGTTCAGTACCAATATTTATTTACTTGAAGGGGAAGCCAAAGGATACATTATACATGATAGAAACACTTCCCTAACCATGTGTTTTTATGAGTTATAGAAGTCTCATTTAGAGTGAAAGCAAAATATTCTCTGAATTCTTAAGTTTTGGGAGAAAGACATACTTTACTAAGGCTTTTCTTCATGTCTCTTATCTTTTTGTTGGGGAAAAATTTAAAAGGGGGCCAATAAAATTAATTACATGCACACTTGACAAATTGTAGCAGATTGTCTTTCATGAATGGCTTTTCCATTTTAAGAAAATATAACTAAAAACATCTAATTATCAGAAAGGCATTACATTACAAATGCCACTATTGAAGATTACAGCACTGTCAAGGTTTTTAGAAATAGATGGTAGATAGGCAGACAGATAGATAGATAGATAGATAGATAGTCAGATTGTAGATAGATATATATACCATAAAAACATATATAAATACATGCATAAAATAAAAGTCTGGAGAATACCATGTTTACTGTAGAAGATCACAAGGAAATGTAAAAACTAAATACACCATGGAATAATGAATGAAACCCAGAAACAAAAAAATAATAAAAAAAAAGAAACCCAGAAACAAATTGCAGTAATTTCAATTATGAATATACTTTAGTTACTCATATGGTAATTTTCCTTAGTTGTGGCCTCTTTGTCCCTTCAGTGTAACTTGTTCACAAAGACACTTGGCAGAACTACATAGTAGTGGCTGAGTCACTTTGGAAACTTCTAAAATTATTATATATTTATTCTTGAATGTTTCTACTTTAAAAACATGGACAAACAATAAAATATTCTGAAATATGTAAAAGATTTTTCTCATTATATGTTGCCTCAAATAAGGTTTGTCTTATCTTGAGAAATATATGTTTTTTTTATTATTTTATTCTGTTTTGGTTATAGAAAATAATTATTTCATACATTATATTCTGGTAATGGCTGTACCTCTCCCAACTCCTCCCAGCTAGACTTCATCTCCTCACCAACCCAAGTCCACATCTTTTTTCTCTTATTAGGAAACAAATAGGCAACAACAACAACAAAAATAAACAGAGTAGGATAAACCAAACACACAAACAAACAAACAGAAAAAAGAAAGCCTAAGTAAAGGCAAAGAAACACAGACACAAACACACACACATTTTTCACACACAGAAATACCTTAAAAACTCAAGTTCACAAACAAGACTTGTAAGTTTTAAAAAGAAATATCCAGACAAAATATTATGAAACAGCCTCCAAAAATATCACAAAGTTCATTTTGAGTTGACCATTTATTGCTAGGCATCTGGGAAACACTTAAGAGTGATTTGTATACCCAGTGAGACTCTCATGGAATAAGTAAGTTTTTCTTTAATGAGCAGCTACCAACTGTAAATAACATCTGGTTTAATGATGAGAGCTTATGTTCAATTCCTCCCTCAGCACTGGGACCCCACCTGGCCTAGACCTATTCATGCCCCACTAATGCTGTCAGAATCTCTGTGTATTTGTAGGTGGTCAGTCCTTTTGTGTCTAGGAGGACTTGCTCCCTTGGTGTCTTCCACCTTCCCTGTGTTTTACAATATTTCCACCTCCCCTTCCACAAAGTTCCCTGAGTTCTGATGGAAGAAAATTGATGGAGACATCTCATTTAATACTTTGTTTCAAGCTCTCTTACACTATGCCCAGTGTACACTGTTGGGCTTTGATGATTTTCAGCTTCATTTTCATTGAGTTCTGAATGAAGGTCCCAGCCAGTGAGCTCACTAGAGCTTCCCAGTGCTGTGGAGTCCCTGCTTTCCCCACTAACACTGATCAGGACAATGGAATAGAATAAGCAGACAGATGAACTGTCTATCTGCCTATGTGCCTCACATGGAATGTGAGTTTGGGTGTTAATAAATATCATCCATAGTGATTTACCTCTGTGTTCCCAGTGGTGTTGCTTCCTAGGAGAACAAACCATGGACTAGATAGAGAAAAATATGTTTAGATCCTATCCTTAATATTTAAGACAGGGCTTCTCCTAGCTTTCTTAATCTGATCTCACAGTTCTAATTGTTTGAGAAGATTTGTTTTGTTGTTGTTTAGCAAATTTAAAATCAAAAGGAGAAAGAAGAGCAAGGGAATCCAAGAAACACGTGTGTGTGTGTGTGTGTGTGTGTGTGTGTATGTGTGTGTGTGTGCGCGCGTGAGTATGTGTGTGTGTGTACATGTGTGCATGTGCGCGTGTGAGTATGTGTGTATGTGCGCGTGTGTGTGTGTGTGTGTGTGTGCGTGTGTGTGTGCATGTGCGCATGTGTGTGTGCATGTGTGTGTGTATGTGTGTATGTGCGCGCGTATGTGTGTGTGCGCGCGCGCGCGCACGCGCGCGTGTGTGTGTGCATGCGTGCGTTTATGTGTCAGTCTGTCTGTGTGTCTGTCTGTGTCTGTGTCAGAAGCAGTAATTGCTCTTTGCTCCATGAGTAAGAAGGGGACACTTATCTCTGCAAATGAGATATAAAAACAAACATATCCTGGAATTAACCTGGCTGGAAACGGTTGTGGCTTCACAGCTGTGCCTTCAGAACTGATCTCTATATCACTGTACAGTGGCTGAACATAAAACCATTTTATTTCTTTCAAGAAACAAACAAACAAAAAAACCAAAACAATATAATCACAGGTTTTTAACAAGTAATCTTAAAATGTTGCTTATGAGTATTTTAAATTTTGAAATATTAAATTAAAAAGAGTCTCAGGTTAAAATTTAAGGAAAAAATCAATTAGAATATGGATTTAAAAAACACATTGTCTTTCAAGAAGGTGGTATGATTCCTTTAGTATTAAAAAACAATGCCCTCTACTCACATGTTTCTTATAAAAAATTACTTTAGTAAATCAGAAATAAAAGTGAACCTGTTGCACTTTTTAATGATATACCAGTCTGTGTTTTACATTGAGCATTACACTATAACCCTGATACAGCACGGGAACATTTGACTGAATAAAGATAGTTGTTGACTCCTGTGAGCTATGTGATTTACTTCTGTGCATCAGAAGCTTTCGAGTGGAATGAAAAAAGCAATCAGAAGTATTATACTGATGAGCTGTAGGTGCATGAGATGGTGTAGATAGACAGATGGATACACAGATAGACAGACAGACAGATATATGATAGATAGATATATAGATGAGAGAGAGACAGACAGAGAAAGAGAGAAATGATAGATCTCTGGAATTCCTAATTTTGATGAATCAGTGAACTACAAATGAATCGACTCTGACTCAAAAAGTAAGATGAATAGGAAAAGAGGAAGTCACTTGGCATACTTGAGGAAGTCACTTTGTGCACATACACACTTGCTCACCTTTAAAAGATGGGGAGATTTACATTAACATATATAATTCACATACATAGAGCAAGCCAGAATGAGAGAGAAAGAAACAAAGAGAAATATGGAGAGAGACACAGAGAAACAAAGAAACAAATTTCTTCTGGAATCACATGAATCCTGGATTTGGGAGAGTTCTGAGCTTTCTAAGGAAGTAATTGGAGAATAAAAATTTGCCTTATGGCTGTTGTGTCAGAGCAGTACCAGGAATGGAAGAGTCAAAGCCAATAGGAGGCATACCACCATGTCTACATCACTGACATGTGGGCAGGACCAGAAAGGAACTTCTCTTCCAACAATTTCTCCTCATCTGCAAAGGGGCAAACATATTTCAGAGTGAGGAAAAGAGAATATGTCTGACTATTAAAAATGGGGAAAAATGAAGAGCAACCATAGAAACAATTAACAAAAGTACCTCTTGCATAGGCAATGTAAATTAAAGACAGACTAACCAATCTGCTGAAAGTGTGTAAATATTTATAACAAGTTACCAATTCCATAAATTTTAGAATGAAATAAACAGATATTTCTCTTGACACTCATTTGACTGACCTTCGTTAGAATCCTTTTGTGTCTTGCTTTGATAAATGTAAACAAAACATCTGCTTCCTGAACGCTCTGTAATTTTGCAGTAATCAATATCAATTTATCATTGCTGTGGTTTACTGAGTCCTCATCAAGGGGAAAATAAGGAATGTATTTGTCTGCATACAGAAAAAAAAAACCTTGAGTTCACAAAGTGCTATATTTGGGAGAAGAATAGGGAGGAGGAAGATAAGATTGGGTAGTGTAGAATGAATGTGCTCAAAATACATTATATACCCATATGAAAATGTCACAATGAACCATTGTTATATATAATTAATAAGTGCAAATAAAATATAAATGCATTCACTATTCATATCCCTATAATATGCTCTTAAAGTAAAATAATTGTGGATGTCAGATTCCCAACAGTATTACAAAATATGTATGACCATCAGCATGAGGGGAGTGAGGATCTCATTTGTTTGGTTCACATTATGGGGGGTTTCAGTTCATGGCTCATATTGAAGTATCTCTGGTTTGTTTCCAGCCAGTACATTATACCAGGTTCCCATAGTGGGGACATCCTATTTATCGCGTGATCATGGAAGGAAAGTGGGAGAAGAAGATGAGGAGAAGGAGGAGGAAAAGGAGGAGGACAAGAAGCAGGAGGAGGCGGTGCAGGAAGAGGAAGAAGAAGCCCAAAGACAAAGCTCCTGTTATCAATTCCACTGCATGTCCTCATTATCTAACCATCCTCTAAGTCCCACCTAAGTTCAACCTTTGCCAGCTAGTGTCAGCTAACACTGCTTCTCTCTCCAGTTAATCTCCCCTAGTTATTCTTGTCACTGACAGTTAATGCCACAGAGTAAGGATCAAAGATTTAATGTCTGGTTTCCTGAGGAATATCCACAGCTAACATCATATTAATAAGAATATTTACATGGTGCAATTTGGGCTACAGAGCTCTAGGCAAGACAAAATTCAGAGTCTATCTCAAACCACAGACTTGTGTGCCATCATCTTCTCACCCGCCTATCTCACCTCATGTCTTATATTTGGTACTCATTAAAAATTTTATTAAAAAGCAAATAAATTTTATTCGCACGAATAAGTTTTGTGTTTAGTGATGCAGATAGGACAGCAATTAAGTGAAGTTGTGTATCCCTGCCATTATACTAAAATATTTAATGATATGTTGTCTCTACTAATAAATAGTAACTACCAAAATATTAAAATGCTTGTAAAGTTTAATAGAAAGTGCTTTCACTCAAGGAAAATTTGTTTCAAACTAACACAGTTGACAATGGTATGCATAAACATACAAACTAAATTGCCATTGACTTAAAAGTCAAATTCAAAATTCAACCCACTGTGATTTTTTTGTTTGTTTATTTGTTTGTTCATATTTAAGATCAGGCATAGATACAAGAGGAAATCAGGATGTGCTGAGCCCTTTATGTTACAAGTTTGTCATCCAAATCTGAATTTTTACTATAATTACAAGTGTTGTCAGTTTTGTAGGCTACATTAAAACTATGTAATTACTTTTTTTCCTAAACTTGAACAATTTTTAATTGGGAAAAATTGAATACTTCCTCCTTCAGTGAACTGATGGTGTGTAAAGTGTTGCATTTCAAATTTGCGATAGGTAAAAGTCATAATCCTTTACACTGTCCTCTAAATACTACATTGAAAAAAATCAATGTGGCTTACAATTAATATTTTCAGATGTCATTTCCACTGTAAGATTTTTAAAATAATACATTGAACTAAAGAAATAATTTAGCATGTGTGTTTTGTAAACATTATAGGAATTCTCCTGTGTCCTATTGTTCACAATAATTCATCTATATGAGGGTGAACATTTAAGAGACTTTATTTATATTTTCTTTAAGGTGTATTTAAAGCATGGGGGCCTCTCTGGCTTCATCTGGGATGCAGAGGATTGCTATAGCTGAATTCTTCCCACCACCCACACTTTGGCAAACATTGATAAAATATCTCAGTAATAGAATGAAATCTTTCATTTTCATGATTATTTTACATAAAAAGCAATGAGAATGAGTGCTAAAGAGACATCTTTGGGGGTGAGTTACAGTGTATGTTTAATTTTACTAATGTTAAACATTATCTCTCATTATGAATTATAAAATGTGATAGTTTTGTCAGGCTGAAGGGTGAGTCAGCAAGGTCTTGCCACTTGAATTTTTCACCTTCATCAAAAAGACAGTTTTTATTGGGGTGGCATTAGCTTTAACTCCCAGCATAAAACCTGAAGTATAAAACCTGAAGAGGCTACCTCTTGTAACCAGGCATGAACCCAATAGAGCAATAGGGACACCAACCCACCCACAAAGCTTTTGACCTCAAATTTATCCTGTTTACAAGAAATTCAGGGACAGGGGATGGAGCAGAGACTGGGGGAATGGGCAACCAATCACTGGCCCAGCGTGAGACCCATGGACAAACACCAATCCCTGACGTTTATTAATGATACTCTACTATGATTGCAGAGTCTAGTATGGCTGTCCTCTGAGAGGCTTCACGCAGCAGGTAACTCAGACAGATGCAGGCATCCACAACCAAAAAGAAGGTAGAGCTTGAGGGATCTTATGGAAGAACAAGTGGAAGGACTGTGGGCAACAAAGGGGATATGACCTCCATAGGAAGATCAACAGAGTCAACTAATCTGGATCCTTCTGACTCATGAACCACAAATCAAAGAGCATACATGGGCTGGACCTAGGCTTCTCTACACATATATATCAGATGTTCATTTAGTCTTCATGTTGGTCTTACAAAACTGGATCAGGGGCTATACTTAAAACTCTTGCTTGTCTGAAGGATATGGTCTAGCCGGGATTCCTTGTCTGGCCTCAGTGAGAGGATATACCCAATCTCCCAGAGACTTGATATGCCTCTGTTGGGGGATACCCAGTGGGTCCCCACCCTCTCAAAGGAGAAGTAGGGGAGGGAAAGGGGAAAGAGTATGTGAGGGGGGTGATCAAGAGAATGGCAGTGAGTAGGCTATAAAGTAAATAAGTAAAATTAATATAATAATAATAATGATAATAGTAATAATAATAGTCAACTATATACCAGTACCATTTATTTTTATACTAATGAAAAAATTTAACTTTCCAAAGAGTAATTTAAATTACTATTCAGGAACATGTAATTCTACTATTTGTTTTAGTTCATACAGCTTAAGTTCACTTTTTATATACCTGGATCATTTCAAATTGAGCTGAAACTGTGGGCAAAATTGCTTGTTGTACAAGCATAAGGACCTGAGTTCAAATCCCCGGCATACATATAAAAGGCTGGACAAGTATGGTGGTTTGAAGAACAATGACTACTCCCGGATTCATGTATTTGAATGGTTAGTCTTTAGGTAATAAGTGGTTTGGGAAGGATTAGGACACATGGCCTACTTAGAGTAGGTGTGGCCTTGTTGACAGAAGTATGTTACTGGGAGTGGGCTTTGAGATCTCAAAAGCCTAAGCCAAGCCCAGAATCTTTCTCTTCATGCTGCTTACATACCAAGATTTAAAGCTTTCAGCTACTTTACAGCACTATGCCTTCATGTTGCCATGTTTCCCACCATGATGGTAATGGATTAACCCTCTGAAAATGTAAGCCAGCCTTAATTAAATGCTCTCTTTTATAAGGAAAGAAACAAAAGATAATTTTGGTCCCTTCAATATTCTGAAATACTATCAGGATGAGAAAGATGAAAGGAAGGAAGGGAACGGGGAGACTGTGGAATAATTCCTATATTCTTCCCAGCAACTAGGTCACAACTAGGAATGTATTTATTTTTGTCTAAATCATTTTTGTGTGCTCTTTTATTTCTGTGCAAATTTATAGAAATATATATATACATATTTTATATACATACATATTATATATACACTAATTTTATTTTAAGTACTTACTGCTGTAATTCAATAAGGAAATAATAGACATTATAGAATGTAAGTTGCAAATCTGAATTAAATATCTCCATATAAGCTGTAGGTATTTTTATGTTTCGTTAATGAGCTCACCCTAGATTTCCCATTTTAGTTATCTGCATTTCTGATGAGGGACATAGTAAAGTATACCTTCCTACTTTTGGCCTTTTATTGTTACTTTTTTTTTTGAGAGAGAGAGAGAGAGAGAGAGAGAGAGAGAGAGAGAGAGAGAGAGAGAGAGAGAGAGAGAGAGAGAGAGAGAGCTTAATTGCTCTGATGAGGAGCCAGAGAAAACCTCATTCTGGCAGAAGATAAAACCTGGGAATATGGCCGACAAGCTCCCCTGGTGATCTCTTTTGAAAAAGTAAATTATAACACTTCTGGAATGAAATAGATAAAGAAAGTCGAATCCAGCTCCGTTTTCTTTATTCTAGGCTGATTATACCAAGAAAACTGTATAGCTCCCACTACTCACATAGATGTGAGTCACAAGCTTTACTTAATTTGATTTAAAAACCTGTTTTATACCAAAGTAAATATACATATTTATTCCAATTAAGTCTTGAAATAGACATTCATTTTTATTTAAATCAAACCACTAAATACACATGTTTATATCGTGAAGAAATGTATTCTGATTCTCTGTTGCACAATAAAATGCTTCAGAATTATTTCTCCATTGCTCTAAGAATGTCAATTGAGAAGAAAAACAAACTCTTAAAAGTGTTTTTTATGAAAATGGGTGATAATAGCCATAACTGTGTTTTTAAATCAGTGATTTTTTTCAGAATACAGCAAGACAAAGTAAAAGAACAAATAACAAATAGGAGATGGAGATAGAGAGACAACAGATATGTAGTAAAATACCCAACCAAGCATTTAGAGCATCAAGCACAGAGGACTGGAGTAGCCTACCTGCCAGAACAACCAAGGCAATATTATCACTTTAGATGCTTACAGCTTTCTGCAGAAATCTGTGGGGAAGCCTTGTAGAAACACTCATCCTGAAGTTCAGAAGTGAGAGTGTCAGGTAAACAAGAGAGCTCTCTGTATGGATGAGGGTCCAGCTTCTGGTTTCCACTCAGGTATTTCAATACTGTGGCATAAATAATTGTTAACTCTATTATAAACAGCCTATCTTCTACTCGTTCTTGAGAATACAATGTTTTCATTATTCTGAATCACTTGCTCTTCTTCTTTCTCCCTGGTATAGAGCTGGGACCAGTCGGACCAATCACAGGAAATTTTAGAGTACACTTGACATAAACGTGCTTGAGTTTGAGACATGGGATCAGCTCTTTATGACAATGTATTTAAATGACAAATGTGTTTATGTATATGAAGGGAAAAGTACAGAAGTGAAAAGCCTTTATGTATAAAATGGGGAACCTGAGGAAGGATTCAGAGTGTGCAAGGAGAAGTCCATTTGATTAATATATCAAACTAAAGAAAACTACACATTAAAAGAACAACTGTTGTTCTCATCATAACTACAAAAACAAAGAGCTTAATTTTTAAATGCCAGACAGGGAACAAAGATGAAGCAATGTAGCCAAGGCAGGAAGTTCTATTACTGAAGCATCGAAAGACAGGAAAATATTCCAGGGCATATCTGAACCTTTACAAGCTTTCTGTGGTTCATTGGGATTGCTTTCTTAAATATATTTTCTATAAATTAAAGATAGCACTGCAATTTGAAAGTGTTCTCTGCTTCTCACATTAATCAAAATATTATTCTGTGAATGGCATGACAATATCAAGCAAGTAGGATTAAACCCTGGATTTATCTTCTACTGAGTTCCCGCCTTCTTCATGGATAGGCTATATATATATTTTTTTATCAATCTCATTAATTGTTTCTCATTTCCCCTCTCTCTCATTTGCTCAAACCAGGAACTAATCATAACATTCTTTCCAATTTATTGATTTCTTAAGTATTCTGTGATTTCTCTGGTACTTCCGGTCCTTACAGTCTGTGTACTGTTCTCCAAAACAGTCTTCTATTAGCAATAGCCATTCTTTTCCTTGAAGCTGCTCTGTTAATAAGACACACAGAAAAATATGCTACATCCCTCAGTTCTAAGAAAAATAATTAAATGAAGTCACTATATCTTATTAAAAATATCCAGGAATCACAATTAATAGGTCAAGGCCTTCCACATACATGTCAAAATAGACTCATTCATAGAGATGCAGTAAGTAATGCCTGCCCACTAGAAAACTACAAGACAGCAGATTAATTTCACCCAACATACACGTGAAAAATAACCAGTATCAGTAGCTCACAACAACTTTCATTTTCAGTTTAAATAGACTGGACACTCTTCAAGTCTATATAGGCAACTATACTACACACACACACACACACACACACACACACACACACACACGTATATAAAATTTAAAATAAAATAAATTTACATTTTACATAAAGAAATCAGAAGAAAATAAAAATACCATATACTTAACATTTATGGTAAGGCTATCCAGAGACTACTGCACCTAGGGATCCATCCAATCTGCAGATACCAAACCCAGACACTACTGTTAATGTTAAGAAGAACTTGCTAACAGGAGCCTAGGATAGCTGTCCCTTGAGAGGCTCTTCCAGTGCCTGACCAATACAATGTGGATACTCACATCCATCCATCAGACTGAGCACAGGTACCCCAATAGAATTGTTAGGATAAGGACTGAAGGAGTAGAAGGGGATTGCAACTCTATAAGAGGAACAATATCAACTAACCAGACTCCGTAATTCCCAAGGACTAAACCACCAACCAAAAAGTACACATTGAAGCACCCATAGCTCCAGCTGCATGTGTAGCAGAGGATGGCCTTATCTGGCAACAGTGGGAGGGGAGGCCATTGGTCCTGTATAGGCTCAGTGCCCCAGTGTAGGGGGATGATAGGGTGGTGAGGCAGGAATGCGTGGGTGCATGGGTGGAGGAGCACCCTCATAGAAGAAGGGGAGTATAGGGGAGTTGCAGAGGGGAAATGGGGAAGGGGGACAACATTTGAAATGTGAATAAATAAAATAACCATTAAAAATGTTTATGGCTTATAACCAGTGTTTATTCACAATAAACAAACAAACAAACTTAAAATGTGTTAAATAATCTGAACAGTGGATGATGGATGCTTACAGATATTGGCAAATATTATTTTTTGTGTTTGGCTTCATGCTGAAGTGTTTATACTAGAAATGAAAAATGTATGCCATATATAGACCTGGTTTTAGATAGATAGATAGATTATAGATAGATAGATAGATAGATAGATAGATAGATAGATAGATAGATAGATAGATCAGAGTAAGGGCATCATTGTGAGCCTATATCAATAGATACAGGCATCACTTTGCATTAGAATTACCAAGGATACTTGTTAAAATACAGATCGATATTCAGCATCCACCCCAGAATTCATGATTGAGGGGCAAGATAGAAAGAATTTTACATTTCTGACAATATTGGACAATACTGGTTTTTCTGGGGAGAAGGCTAGAATTAAGTAGCCTTGGATACTTGGTAGTGATAACACTATCTCCAAGGTTGTTAGGAACAGAGCATAGAATAGCAGAGGCAAATAGAAGCTCTCATTCTGGATTGATGTGTTAAGTGCATTGCCTTGTATATAGTTGTCTGGGTCTCCTAGGAGGTCTCTAAAGAGTAATAGTAGAATAAACATAGTTTGACATAAAATTTTGCATAAACCAAATTGAAGAGTAGAGGAATGACATTGCCCATGATGAAAATAGTTTTATTCTCCCTTCTAAGTGGGTTTGAAGTATCCACACTTGGGCCTTCCTTCTTGTTAAGCTTCCTGCCATCCTTGAGCTGTATCATGGGTGTTCTGACCTTTTTGACAAATGGCCACTTATCTGTGAGTACATACCATGTAACCTGAAGAGACAATACCAACTAGACAGCTATTGCCCCATTTGAGGCATGGGGTCACCTATCCATCTTCAGAATTTTTTACATAAAATTTTTCCTATCTAAAGGAAATGCAGGGATAAAATGAAGCAGAGACTGAAGGAAAGGTCATCCAGTGATGGATCCAACATGGGATCCATCCAATGTACTGCCACCAAAGCCGGACACTATTAACTGATGCTGTATTATACCTCCAGACAGGAGCCTAGCATGGCTGTCCTCTGAGAGGCTTTATCAACAACTGGCTGAAATAGATACTTACAGCCAACTATTGGACCAATCTCAAGTATCCCTGTGAAATAGTTAGGAAAGGACTGGAGGAGCTGAATGGGATTTCAAGCTCACAGGAAGAACAAAAGTATCAACTAACCCAGACCCCCTAGAGTTTGCAAAAATCATTCATAGGTGGTCCATGGTCCCAGGCACATATGTAGCAGGGGAGTACCTTGTCTGGCCAAAGTGGGAGAAGATGAGCTTAATCTTGTAGAAACTTGATACCCCAGGGAAAGGCACGATGGCAGGACTGAGGGGTGAGGTGGGGTTGGGTGAATATGGAATATCCTCTCAGAAGCTAAGGGGAGAGGTGATAGGGTGAAAATCTCTGGAAGGGTGGACTAAGAAGGAGGCAACATTTGGAATGTAAATAAACCAGTTTAATTGAAAAAAATGTTAGAGCTGAGAGGAAAACAAAAGGGATAAAACATGAATATTTCTTTAATTGCTATATTCAAAACTTGACAAAAATAACATAGGAAGGGATAGTTTATTTTGATTCACAGCTAGAAGCTACATTCAGTTATAGCTTTGAAGACTTGGTGTAAGGAGCAAGAGTAAGCTGAGATATCACATTTACAGCTAATAAATAAAATGAGTAACTGGTTTTCCTCATACTTGATTCTTTTTATTCAATTTAGAAGCCCAAAATATGGAATACCACTAACCACATTTACAGCCTTTATACCTCAGCTAAACTAATCTGGAAACTCTCAGTCACACCATAAGCTGTGATCTTTCTAGGTGTTTCTGTATCTTGTTAATTTGACAACCAATATTAATCATCAGAATATGTCATTATATCTACTTCTGTGTATGTTAGAACATTTTTTGAAAACTTTTAAAAAATGAAAAAAAATGTGTTTGGAATGCTAGTGTTCTGCATTCTAACAATCTAACTCAGGATATAACAAATAATTGATTGAAGGAGATAAAGGCAGGGATTTTTTTCGTAATTTTATGTTTTATTCTTGATCAGGAAAATAGGGCATTCTTGCTGTGTTTTAAACTATATACCACAGTTTATTCTCTATCAAAGTTTTACATTGATGTAGGGAGCAGATTTACTGAAAATGGCCTTGGGAAATCGCCATGAAGTCACTGGACAATGGCATATGTAGCAGTGATGCTTCTTCTCTAAAGCAGAGGGTTTGTTATTTTAGGTGGTTCCAAAGGGAAACTTACTGGTAGCTGCTGTTTCCAGACACCCACGAAAAGGTTCCAGCTAGTGTATTCTGCATGCCATCTAAAGATTATATGCGTTTGTTTTGTAAAGAATCTATCTGGGCATAAGAGGGAAAAGAAACAGGAATCCTGCCTTCAGGAAAATGCAGATTCACTTTTTGTATGCAGCCTTACCACTGAGACTTCTATCCCTTGTGTTAAAGAGCCCAGGCTTGCTATTTTCTGTCTAGTTTGGCTTCAGAACACTCTCCACCAGGGAGTCCTATTTAACCCTTATCACAAGACTGTTTGCCTATTAGCTAGCATATTATAACGTAGTTTCTTTACCATGCAAGTGGCAAAAAAAAGCGACCTGTCTTATAGCACACTTGCCTAAGTTTGCTTTCAAATGGGCTTCACATGTGGCCATTTCATCTTTACTGACACATATCAAACCACTGCCATCTTTTTCATAAAAGCAATGTTGCCCATGCTTTATATCTCAACCTGTCTCACTTTTCTAAAATGAAAAATCATCTTGTCTGTCTTTAAAATTTTCAGTAATGTCTAATCACATCCTGGATTCTTCAGAAATATTAGACTTCAGACAGTAATAGTCAATGAACAGTAGTTCTTATTACTCCACAAGCTGCAGTAGTTTTTTTATTAGATATTTTCTTTATTTACGTGTCATATGATTTCTACTTTCCTAGTTTCCCCTCCAAAAAAAAAAAAAAAAAAACAAAGAAGCAAACAAACAAAAACAACAATAACAAACCCCTGTTGCCTACCCCTTCCCCATAGTTTTGATCAAGAATATTATATCAAACAAGTAGACTGGGCAGCATTGAAAACAAAACCAAACCAACCAACCAACCAACCAACCAACCAACCAACCAAAAAACCAGAGGCAGCACTAGCTGGCCAATAGAAAAGGAACTCAGGAGCATCTTTAGAGATTCCTTGTATCAGGGCTTTAATTTTTTTCTTTTTATTTATTATTTCTCTATATTTTTTCCATAAAGGCCCTATATATTATGGTTTACAGTTTTGCGTTTTTATGGGATTCATTAGTGTGCAAACACTTATATACCTTTTCTTAGGCTCTTTCCATTCTTTTTGTTTATTTTCACATACTCCGATATTTGGTTTTATTTCATCTTTTTAAAATTTTATTTTTTCTTCTCTCTTATTTTATTGTTTTTTGTTTTTTTCTTTTCTTATTTTTATATTACAATTTAGTGTATTATTATTTTTTATTAGATATTTTTATTTACATGTCATGTGATTTCTCCTTTCCCAGTATCCCCTCCAAAACAAACAAACAAACAAAAACAAGAAGCCATCCATTGAACTTAGCAAGGTACTCAATGAAGGAGTTAGAGAAAGGACCAAAGAGCTGAAGGTTTTGCAGCCCCTTAGGAAGAACAACAATATGAACTAACTAGAACCCTCAGAGCTCTCAGGGACTCAACCACCAACCAAGGCCTATACATGGTGGGACTGATTGTTCTGACAGCAGGTGTATAGTAGAGGATTGCAAAGTCGATCGTCAATGGGAGGAGAGGCCCTTGGCCCTGTGAAGGCTCTGTGCCCCAGTGTAGGAGAATGCCAGGACCAGTAAGTGGGAGAGGGTGGGGTGGCAAGCATGGAAAGGGGGGAGGCAACAGGGGTTTGTTCTTGTTGTAATTTTATTTTATTTTATTATTTTCACTTAGAAGACTTTTTTTTTTTAATTAGGTATTTTCTTCATTCACATGTACACTTTCCCTCTCCCATTTTCCCCTCCAAAACAAACAAACAAACAAACAAACAAACACAAGAACAAACCCCTTCTGCCTCCCCCCTCCCAATGCCTGTCCCCCCACCCTCTCCCACCCATTGGCCCTGGCATTCCCCCACACTGGGGCACAAAACCCTCACAAGGCCGAGGTCCCTCACTCCTATCGATGATCGAATTTGCAATCCTCCACCACATACCTGTTGCCAGTACACTCAATCCCACCCTGTATAGTCCTTGATTGGTGGTTGGGTCCTTGGGAGCTCTGAGGGTACTAGTTAGTAATTGTTGTTCGTCCTAAGGGGCTGCAAACCCTTCAGCTCCATAGAACCTTTCTCTAACTCCTTCATTGGGGACCGTGTACTCAGTTCAATGAATGGCTGTGAGCCTCTACATCTGTATTAGTCAGGTATTGTCAGAGTCTCTTAGGAGATAGCTATATGCTTGTCCTTCCTTCAGTCTCTGCTCCATATTTAATCTCTGCCACTCCTTCTGTGGGTGTTTGATTCCCCTTTTTAAGAAGGAATGAAATGTCCACCTTTTAGTCTTCCTTCTTCTAAAGTTTCTTGTGGTTTGTGGGTCGTTCTTCCTGTATTCCAAACTTCTGGGCTAATAACCACTTATCAAAGACTTTTTTTCCAATAAGAAACAGAAAAGGATGCGGAGGGGTGGTATGGAGGAGTTGAAAATGCTAGAGAAAAGAGTAATCCATAATCAGGATGTCTTATTTGAGAAAAATTTTATTTCTTTTATTTTTTTATTTCCTAAAATGTATTTTGCTCAAATGTATGTTCCATAATAAAATTCCCTTCCCAAGGTATGTTGAAGAAGCTATGTTTTAAGCATTGCTTATGGAGGACTGTCTGAAGAAAAGAAGGAATAGAGGAAGGAAAGGAGGGATGGAGGAAAGTCCTTCTTCTTCTTCTTCTTCTTCTTCTTCTTCTTCTTCTTCTTCTTCTTCTTCTTCTTCTCTTTCTTTTGAGTATTATAAATATTGTTTAATATAAAACAACAATCAATTGAACAGTCTTATATAGATGCTTGTCTACAGCAATCCTGAAAATACATAAATTTGTCTCAATATAAATTTGAAATACCTCCAAATATATTAACTATATATTTTAAAAT
>JADRCD010222287.1:0-18578 GCA_019843815.1 Montemys delectorum | reverse complement strand
ATATATTAACTATATATTTTAAAATAATACATCATTACTAGTATTTTTTTAAATGAACATAAATAGATAAAGTTTTGTTTCTTTGTTTTGTTTTTAGTAGAGCTTAAAATCTTGGATTTTACTGTGGTACAAGCCCAAAATAAGGACAATTTTTAGGCATTGCAGTTCATTGTAATAAGATTGTATTTCAATGACCCTCATATCACCAAAGGATTTTACCTCCATCTAAGCTAAGCTGAGAGTAGACAGTTCTGCTGGGCCAAGGAATGAATTGTAGGAACGATTTTTGGATACAGATTTCCTTCTATGGTCAAAGCTATTTGACTTGCATGATTGTCACCATTCTCAGGTTATACTCATTTAAGTAATGGTGTGATCACATGAGTAGAATTCCAACTCTAACAACAAAAATAACAGGAAACAACAAATATCTTTCCTTAATATCTATTAATATCAATGGACTCAATTCCCTAATAAAAAGGCATAGATTATCAGACTGGGTATGTAAACAGAACCCAACATTTTGTTGCTTACAGGAAACCCACCTCATTGACAAAGACAGACACTACCTCAGAATAAAAGACTGTAAAACAAGTTTCCAAGCCAACGGTCCCAAGAAACAAGATGGAGTAGCCATTTTAATGTTCAATAAAATTGACTTTCACCCTAAAGTAATCAAAAAAGATATGGAGGGACACTTCACACTCATCAAAGGTATGATCTACCAAGATGAACTCTCAATTCTGAACCTCTATGCTCCAAATCAAAGGGCATCTACATTCATAAAAGAAACTTTACTAAAGCTCAAGGCACACATTGCACCACACACAAAAATAGTGGGGATTTCAGCACCCCACTCACTGCAATGTACAGATCATAGTAACAGAAACTGAACAGAGACATAGTGAGACTAACAGAAGTTGTGAAACAGATGGATTTAACAGATATCTATAGAACTTTTTTTATCCTAAAACAAAAGGATATACCTTCTTCTCAGCACTTCATAGTATCTTCTCCAAAACTGACCACATAAGTGGTCACAAAACAGGCCTCAACTGATACAAGAAGATTGAAATAATTCCTTGCATCCTATCAGATCACTATGGACTAAGACTGCTCCTCAATAACAACATAAACAATAGAATGCCCACATACACGTGGAAGCTTTACAACACTCTACTCAATGATAACTTGATCATGGAAGAAATAAAAAAAATTAAAGACTTTCTAGAGTTTAATGAAAATGAAGCCACAACATACCCAAACTTATGGGACACAATGAAAGCAGTCCTAAGAGGAAAACTAATAGCTTTAAGTCCCTTCAAAAAGAAACTGGAGATAGCATACAGTAGCAGCTTGAGAGCACATCTGAAAGCTCTAGAACACACAAAAAAGCAAATTCACCCAAGAGGAGTCAAACGTAGGAAAGAATCAAGCTCAGGGCTGAAATCAACCAAATAGAAAGAAAAAGAACTATACAAAGAATCAACCAAACCAGGAGCTGGTTCTTTGAGAAAAATCAACAAAATAGATAAACCCTTAACCAGACTAACAGGAGGGCACAGAGACAGTATACTAATTAAAAAGATCAGAAATGAAAATGGAGACATAACAACAGACACTGAGAAAATCCAAAAAATTATGAGATCCTACTAAAAAAGCCTGTACTCAACAAAATTGGAAAACCTAGATGAAATGGCCAATTTTGTAGACTGATACCAGGTACCAGAGTTAAATAAGGATCAGATAAATGATCTAAACTATTCCACATCTGCTAATGAAATAGAAAGTTTCATAATAGTATCTCAGCCAAAAAAAAGTGCAGGACCAGATGGGTTTAGTGCAATGTTTCATCAGCCCTTCAAAGAAAACCTAATAACAATACTTCTCAAACAGTTCCACAAAATAGAAACTTAAGGTACTCTACCCAATTCGTTCTCTGAAGCCACAATTACTCTTATACCTAAACTACACAAAGACCTAACAAAGAAAGAAAACTTCAGACCAATTTTCCTTATGAATATTGATGCAAAAATTCTCAATAAAATTCTTGCAAACCGAAATCAAAACAAACACACCAAAACAATCATCCATCATGATCATGTAGGCTACATCCAAGGGATGCAGGGATGGCTCAATATACGGAAATCAATCAATGTAATTCACTATATAAACAAATTCAAAGAAAAAAACCATATGATCATCTCATTAATGCCGAGAAAGATTTGACAAAATCCAACATCCTTTCATGATAAAAAGTCTTGGAAAGATCAGGATTTCAAGGCCCATACTTAAACATTGTAAAAACAATATACAGGAAACCAGTAGCCAACATCAAACTAAATGGAGAGAAACTTGAAGCAGTCCCACTAAAATCAGGGACTAGACAAAAAAGAAAAAAGAAGAAATGGTATGTGTATTAAGATGGTGTATCCATGAAGTCATTCACCAACTGTTTCAATGAACAATGGTTCGGCTTTGAGGGTGGCACAGACATTAGGTGAGGGTAGAGAATCTGGTTCATTGGCTGTGGTGATTTTGAAAAGCATTCATCTCAGAGAAAGAGTAACTTATAAAGTCATCTTATCAAACTTGATACAATAGTTACAGACATCAAGCAAAGCATTCAGTCTCACTCTTTGTTCTTCTCTTACAAGCTACCTCCCAAGTTAATTGTCTACATTTCTTTTGGCTGTATAAATTTTGAAATAGGTAAGCTGTTCTGAAAACCATAGTATAGTGTAAAAACATCAAACAAACAATCCTACTAATAGAGAGACTGAGATAGGAGAAGCCTGATTTCAAGACTATTATGTGGAATCCAGCAAGACACTGTCAGGTACAAACAAGCAGAAAGTGTTTGGGCTTATTTCTCCAATTACCGAATTAGAGAGACCACTGGATGATAGCCAACAAATTTCTAATTCCTCATAGTTTTGGATTTCAATTGATTAGGATATGTTGGTAATGTTAATCTTCATATTAATATATTAAGAAAAAGTAATTGTTACTTCCTGTTATTTTTGTTGATATAGGTGGAATTAGGTTTGTGTGAGTTTGTTGAAAGATTACTTTCTTGCTTCTTCTAGGGTGTAGTTTTGCTCCTTATGTTGATGTTTTCCATCTATTATCCTTCGTAGGGCTAGATTTGTGGAAAGATATTGTGTAAATTTCATTTTGTCATGGAATATCTTGTTTTCTCCATCTATGGTAATTGAGAGTTTTGCTGGGTATAGTAGACTGGGGTGGCATTTGCGTTCTCTTAGGGTCTGTATGACATCTGCCCAAGATCTTCTAGATTTCATAGTCTCTGGAGAGAAGTCTGATGAAATTCTACTAGGCCTGTGTTTATGTTACTTGACCTTTTTCCCTTACTGCTTTTAAAATTCTTTCTTTGTTTAATGAATTTGGTATTTTGATTATTATGTGACAGGAGGAATTTCTTTTCTGGTCCAGTCTATTTCAAGTTCTGTAGGCTTCTTTTATGTTCATGGGCATCTCTTTCTTTAGGTTAAGGAAGTGTTCTTCTATAATTTTGTTGAAGATATTTATTGGCTCTTTAAGTTGGGAATCTTCATTCTCTTCTATATCTATTATCCTTAGGTTTGGTCTTTCATTGTGTCCTGGATTTGCTGAATGTTTTGGGTTAGGATCTTTTTGCTTGTTGCATTTTCTTTGACTGTTGTGTCAGTGTTTTCTATGGTGTTATCTGCCCCTGAGATTCTCTCTTCTATCTCTTGTATTCTGTTAGTGATGCATCTATGACTCCTGATCTCTTTCCTAGGTTTTCTAACTCCAGGGTTGTCTCCCTTTGTGATTTCTTTATTGTTTCCATTTCCATTTTTAGGTCCTGGATGGTTTGTTCATTTCTTTTACCTGTTTTGTGTTTTCCTCTAGTTCTTTAAGGGATATTTGTATTAACTCTTTAAGGGCTTCTAACTTTTTACCTGTGTTCTCCTGTATTTCTTTGAGTGAGTTACATATGTCCTTCTTACAGTCCTGTATCATCGTCGTGAGAAATGATTTTAGATCTGAATCTTTTCAAAGGTGATGGTGTGTCCAGGAGTTGCTATGGTGGGGGAATTGAGTTCTGATGATGCCAAGTAACCTTGGTTTCAGTTGCTCATGTTCTTATCCTTGTCTCTAGTCATCTGGTTATAGCTCTTGCCACCTGCCTTGTCTAAAACTGACTGGGTCCTATCCTACCTGTGATCCTGGTTGTGTCAGAACTTCTCAGAGTCAAGCTGTCTCTATGATCTTGTGATTCTGAGATCCTGGGATCCTGGGATCCTGGGCCCATTAGAGTGCCCAGATGTGGCGCTTCCTCTGAGTATTGTGGGACTGGCAACAAAATTTGCACCCAATGTCTGCTCAAAGCACCAGCCCAGACAGACTGGAAGGAACCAGTGCCACTGGGTTGGCAGAGTTCCTGTGTGCCTGGGTCCCACTGGTCTCAGTTACTCCTTGTGTTGGGACAGATGTTGTGTCCTCTTCACCTCTGCTCCTCTGATCCTGGGCTTGTTAGAGTGCCAAGGAGTGGAGCTTCCTCTAGGCTGCAAAATTTGTGCCAAAGGTCTGCTCAGAGCACCAGCCCAGACAGACTGGAAGAAACCTGTGCCACTGTGCTGGAGGAGTTCCTGCGTGCCTGAGTCCCACTGGTCTGAGTCACTCCCAGTGTTGGGACAGATGTTATGTCCTCCTCACCTCCTCACCTCTGATCCTGGGCTTGTTAAGGTCAAAAAATTCTATTTTCAAAAAGAAAATTATTGTTAGAATGAACAAGTAGAAAAAACTGAAGGAATTACAGATTATGTTTGCAAAGTATATATATCATCTAAATTTCTGTTTTATACTTGTCTGCACTTTGATTTTCCCCAGAAACTGAGGGAGAGACACCATACTTTAATGACTACATTTCAAAACCTAGGTGATTTAGAAAGGCATTTCTTATAAAACTGGAAAGGAGGCAAAGGAAGTTGAGCAAAGAGGTACTGAAGAAGAAAAGAGTAACAAGGCACAAACACACAAACATGAACAAACACACATATTCACACTTACAGGTACACACATTATGGCTGTACACAAAACACACACAGACATATACACATGCACACATACATACTGTGCACACACATGTCTTGTCATTAGAAAGAATGTTAATTTAAGTGAAGGTAAAGGAATGAAGGGAAGTGGCAAGAGGCTAGTAAAGGTTTCCTTTTAAGTAGCCACAGAAAGAGTATGTACTTACAATCTTCTAATGTAAGTGCTATCATGAAAACACAGCAAGGAAGAAACATGCTTAAAAATGTTGCATACTAGGAGAACACAAGAACATTTAGTCACTCTTGGAGCTCTTAAATCATGATAGAGTATACAATCTACATATATTATTTTTGTGTGTATGCATGTGTTTATGCATGGTCACATATGTTTTCTGGATACACATATGTGCATGTATAAACATGGAAATATGCACAGGTGTCTGGAGTCCAAAGGTTGAACTTACATCTTTTCAATTGCCTTTAATGTGATTTTTTTTGAGGCAGGCTCTCCTTACTTAATGATTCCAGAGTCTACCTCCTAAATCCTAGGATTACAAATGGGCCACACAGCTCCTGCATAAGCGCTAGCATCTTACAATTTGCCTTTTATATGGGACCTTTGAACCTAAACTCAGGTCGTATTTGCAGACACTTTGTTGGCTGAAATATCACCCAGCTCAATGAGAACACTCTTTAACATGAATCTAAGAAAGATAATTTTAAGTTATAAGAATAGAGTCTGTATGACAAAATAATATTTCTTTTTATTGCATTAGTGTACATATGGTTGTACAGTGTCTATACAATACTAAGATAAAGTTTAATCCATGATTGTCAGTATTTCCACTTGTAATATGGAATACAAATCATGAGTAAAAATAATAAGTCCATGCTAGAACATCATGGTGTAGTTTGAAGAGCTGCCATGATTACCCATAAAAACTTCAAATATCACTTCTTTCTTCCATTAAGAATAAAACTCTAAATGGATGCAAATCAGTGTTTTGGTAGAAATTTGTATATGCAAAGAGGTGTTTAATTATTTCCATCAATTTTAATGTTAAGTTCTACTTGACATATAATTACAAAACCATGCTACTGAATTTTTAAAACTAATTTAAAAAAATGTGGAAAATAGTCTGGGTGCTCTATGAAATTTTCATAGAACAATATTACTAAAATCTAATGATATCAAGCAATATGTGAAGAAGCATATACATTCATTCATTCATTCATTGAACAAATATCTACATTTTATTTACATAAAATGATAAATAAAACATGTAATCACCTTGCTCTGGTAGAGTTAACATTTTAATTGTAAACTCATTTTATAAGAAAACACTTATATTATGGCAGATCATATCAATATACAAATACAATCCAATGTATCATGTGTTATCTGATGGAGAAACTAATCAAAACATATATAAATAGAAAGAATATTTGTCTGGAGGTTACCAGGCTCTATGTATAGCTGATATAAGGAACAGATATGATTCAAAATATCACAAATGACTGAGGAATATTACAAAACACTTAAAATGAGACAAGACTTATCTTCTTTGATGTATGAAATCATCACATAAGACTTTATAAACTTTCATAATGAAATTGAAATTGGCTGATGGTTTATAAAGATGGAGAATATGTGAATATTTTTGCCACCTTCTTATTTTTTTTTAATCCTTCTACTTTTTCTTCTTTCTACAGTAAGATAGTCTTGTAAATCTCAGTGTGGCTGCAAATGTGTTATGTAGATGAAGATGGTTTTTAACTCCTGGCTGATTTCTTCCTTTACCATCCAAGTGTTGGCTTGTGTTTACAGGCCTAAGTTACCACATATGGCCTACTGTTTTCTTTTCTCCTCCACACATATTGTAGAATGTTGCCCATGCTTACCTTATGATACCAATTGTCCTACTATGTCCTCTGAGACTACAGACCTATATCAACAGTCTTAGACTTATTTATTTTAAAGAAAAACCTGGGAGAACATAGGATACTATGTTTTTAATGAAGGAAAGAAAGAACAAGAGAGATATTATCTATATAATTTCCTAAAAGAAAAATAAAAATATGCAGTTGTAAATAATATTCAGTTCTAACAGTAATTTCCAAGAGTTTTTTTTTAAGAACATAATGATATTGGTTTGAAGGAGATTAAAATAAACAATTTTCCCTTACATTGTCTATATTAAGACAAGTTATTTAAGAATCTTATTGGTTTCATAGTAAGTGCTTTCTCTTCTTTAGAAGGATTGTTGTTTCTTAGCTTACACTAAGAAGATTTAATCAGACACATGAACAATTACTGTTCTACTACTCCCAGGACCTTTGACTGTATAGATTTTTCTTGTTGAAGTCAAATTCTACTAGGACTTTTTAACTAATATTAGATATAACAGACTTTCTAAGTAAACAATCCATCCATTAAAACTGACAAACACAGAAGAAGCTTATAAAAAGCATGTTTGTAATGTAATTAATATGGTAATTTTTGAGTTTGTTGACTGTGCTTCTCTTCACTCTTCTTCTCTCAAAGGTAAAACTGTCATTTGAAAACAACAAAAAAATATACAGGTGTTTTTACATGGTACTTATACACTCTGAATAACTACTGCAAGATACTAAGAGTGTGGGAAGTGGTGGGATTTGGGAAAGCTAATTAGAATTAGATACTGTTCAAATTATGGTATCAAAGTTAGCCTCCATCATGCTTAGATAATAAGGGACAACCAAGTAAGGGTATATGTATACACACACACACACACACACACACACACACACACACACACACACAATGCATATACGGGAACATCTACATGGCAAACATAGTATATAGACTCTGAGCCCCCCAGAACTATGGGCTCAAATTTTAGTTTTTCTTCAAAACCTTTTATGTCTGTGTCTGTTATAAACAGTAAACTATATAGATTTCCACACATGGTATCAAGAATAGTGGGAAAATTATTTTGGAATATTAGGAAAGTGTCTTTCATGTTAAGCACTTAAACTTCATCTGAACTGCTCACTTGCTCATAGAACCAAAGTGTTATTGTATCATCCATGGGGTCTATGTCCTGCACTTTGTACAGAGAAGCTTCATTTAAGAATCAATAGTCTCAACCCCTTTGGAATTAAAAGGGTAGAAGACTGATGGTCTGTCTTCAGCAGTAGCTAAATTTATTGCCTTAATTTCACATTTCTCCAATAGGAAGTCTTAAAGGTTGACAGACCTCTGCAATTCCAATATTTCCTAATAACATGCAATTTGATTTACTGTGTCATTACAATCTTATGGGCTTTATATGAGAAGAAAGGGAGCTCATTTACATGCTAAGAACCAATTTTAGCATACATAAAAACAGGGAGATTTATTTTACACCGTACAAGGCCGTTTATGATAAGAGTCAATTTACTATCACAACAGTAACATTAGCAGTAAACAAGCAAAGCATTGCCTATTGATAGTCTTTAAACCCATTGCTACATCTCATGTTTAGCTCCTAACTGTATAGAACTATATATTTTAACTCTTTCTCATTTTTGAAGTAATTACTAGTCTTTCTGGTGCAATTTTATGTATATATGGAACAATTGAACAGATGGTACAGCCAACCTTCAACTTGTGTGTGATTTGTATCCATAAATCCAACCAACCACAATAAAATAAATATTTGGAAGCAAAATTGTTCTCTTCTGAACGTGTACAGTGTTTCTTTCTGACATGCCTCAAGTAATACACAGGGACTACTAATATAGCATTTTCAATGGATTCAGTGTTATAAGTAAACAGAGTAATTTAAAGGGCACAGAAGTATGTGCATAGATTAAATGTAAATGCTGTATCCTTTCCTGTAAGGGACTCAGGCATCAGCAGATTTGGCATCTTGGAGCAATCCTGAAGTCAATCAAACACAGATTGGTACCAGGGACAATTTGTTTATGGAGTCCTGAGAAACCTTCAGTATCACTTACTCCTTCATTCTCTACAGATTCCTCTCTTGAATACAGATGGTACTGCGGCCAGACTCCTGTTAAATTTAGTGAATATATATGAATACATCATAATTAAATATCATGAAAAATATATTTTAGGTTTCGATGTCTGTGGTAACGAGATTCATGGATTTTTACAAGTTGTAAGGATGTGTAGCCACTGTGACCTTTTCATATTCAATAGCTTTACTATCCTAGACTGCCTGCCATTCAATTCACTTTCTCCTTCTTGCTTCATACTCCTTAGCACACAATTATATTTCTAAAATTAGTAGGTCTGTATTTTCCAAAATAGAGTATTGGAACATAGTAGTTTACTTAGACTAGCACATTTGATTAAGAAATTTATAATTTGATTGTTAAACGATCCAATAATGACCCACATGTTCAACGTCTTGTCTTGAAGTCCTTTTGGGGTATGTGTGAAAACTTCTGAATGTGGAGCTCACTGGATATACCCTAAGTCATTGGCAGGATGCTCTCAAATGGAATTAAGGGACGCCAGACTTCTCTTAACATTTTGTTTTCCTAATTCGGAGTGATAGCCATTGTTCCTTTATGAGACTATAGCTAAAATTGCATTTCATGACAGATCATAAACAATGATTCCAATAAGTTGTGGGTTGTACCACATGGTTTAAAATTGGCTGTGCACATTCAAGATTTAAAAATTGCTAGTAAAAAGTACAAATTATAAGTAGTATAGAATCAAGTGCTTTCTGGCAATTTATGTCGTAGTCAGATACTATAATAAGTAATAGAAAATATGCTGGGTGTTGTGGGAATACAGTAATAAACAGGAATTACAGGTGCCTTTCTTTGTAAAGTTTGAAAGTACACAAAAAGTTTATGATTGACTGTCATAATGGCTTTATCAGTTGATATACCAATAATGACAGTTGGACACTCCAGGAGGTCCTGGTCCTAGATAAATAGCTCTAAGTGTTTGTTACTGACTGTCAAGAGACAGAGAATCAGTTTCTCACTGGGACAAGCTCCTGTATAGATTGTCCCACCCTAAAAGGTAAGTCTTAAATAGAACAATAATAAATGAACTCAGTATGGTGTGTGTGTGTGTGTGTGTGTGTGTGTGTGTGTGTGTGTGTGTGTAAAGGTGATAGATCAATCAATTGACTGATCCATGATAGACAGGTGTGATAGATAGATGATAGACAGACAGACAGACAGATAGATAAGAGAAGAGAGCAACAAATTTGAGGTCATAAAATTAGGAGGAATACAGGGAAGAAAAGGAGTTGTACGTGGGGATTGAATGTAATTGCTATTAGATCTCAATTACAGTAATAGAATATTTGAAATAGTAAAGTTTTAAAGGGAAAAAGTTCACTGCAGCTCACAGGTTTCATTATGACAGTCAATCATAATGTCATTTTCTGTCATGTCTAGGGGACACTATATGGAAGCCATTTTCCTCATCTTTTGGCTCCTGTATTCATCATAAACTTTTTGTGTACTTTCAAACTTTACAAAGAAAGGCACCTGTAATTCCTGTTTATTACTGTATTCCCACAACACCTAGCATATTTTCTATTACTTATTATAGTATCTGACTACGACATAAATTGCCAGAAAGCACTTGATTCTATACTACTTATAATTTGTACTTTTTACTAGCAATTTTTAAATCTTGAATGTGCACAGCCAATTTTAAACCATGTGGTACAACTCTTCTCATTCGAAATACAGTCTGTTCATTTGGCTTCTACTCCCAGCTTGAGTTCTACACTTTTGGCCGAGAAACACTCAGCACAGCTGTTTGATATAGAGATCTAATTTCAATTATGCCTCTATCCACTGCACTATCTTCCAGGTAAGCCCTGGGCAATGACAGGTGCCCAGTTTTCTTGGTAAGAATATAATTAGAAAAAAAAACTTCAAACAAAATTTGGCAATCCCTTTTTTCTTTTTTTTATTCTTTAATCTTTTTATATAGTCCAGTCTTTAATACCCCTCCAGGTTCTTCCTCTGACTGTTCCTCACCCCATACCTTCTATCCCCAGTTTCCAATAGGACTTCCCCATCCTGAACACCCATCCTACCAGACACCCCACTCCCTGTGGCCTCAAATATATCGAAATAATCAAACACTTGTCACCCCTGTGGTTGTACCTGTCATATCTGTTGAGTTCTTACGATACAAATAGAGAAGTTGTTCTTGTGGCATAGTGTACTGGCTGGTTTTGTGTCAACTTGACACAGGCTGGAGTTATCACAGAGAAAGGAGCTTCAGTTGGGGAAGTGCCTCCATGAGATCCAGCTGTGGAGCATTTTCTCAATTAGTGCTCAAGGGGGTAGGGCCCCTTTTGGGTGGTGCCATCCCTGGGCTGGAAGTTTTGGGTTCTATAAGAGAGCAGGCAGAGCAAGCCAGGGGAAGCAAGCCAGCAAAGAACATCTCTCCATGACCTCTGTGTCAGCTCCTGCTTCCTGACCTGCTTGAGTTCCAGTCTTGACTTCCTCTGGTGATCAACAGTAATGTGGAAGTAAGCTAAATAAACCCTTTCCTCCCCAACTTGCCTCTTGGTCATGATGTTTGTGCAAGAATAGAAGCCCTGACTAAGACAAATAATAAAATGGCTTGCAGTAATATCTTTGTGATCCAAAAATTGACTTCTGACAATTAAAATAAACATTGGAGATCCTCTGGTGTTAATATGTGTTAACATCTTTCTACATCATACTGCCTACTTTCTGAGGCTCAGCCTATATGCCCTAAGCAAGAAGGCTCCTGTGAATGCTAATGCTGACTTCTTCCTGCAAGTTGCCCAGCACTTTCTCTCTAGAGATCTGTTTTAGCCCACAGTCATTAATTAATATTAGTTAGTTTCCAGAGTATTCTGTTTCCTCTTGTTTCATATTACACTCTGCAAGGTCACAGGCTTCAAATTGTCCATAAATCCATGCTCAGAGTCAATAGCTAGCAAGTACAAATGAAACTGTCTGATGTCTTTATCTTAACATTTTATGTTTGTTGAACTTTCCCTTTGCTGTTTTGTTTTGCCTTGCTTTGCTTGTGGTTAAAGAGAAGGAAAGGAGGAAAAAGGAGTCATGCTTTCCTTCTATTACAAAATCAATTGGTGCATTTCAAGATGGCTACCTCACCTAATATGACGGGATCATAAATTAATTGGTCAAATAATTATTAAAAATGAACATCGCCTTAGAGAAGGATTTTCCATTTCACCCAAGACAGTTCCAATTACATTGTTCAATTCCCTTGTCTGTAAACACATACAGCTAATGAACAGAAATATGACTAGCACACACTACAAAAATATGTAAGTCAGTTGTTCTTAAACCCTCTACCCATAAACCTATGCTCCAGGCAGTTCAGTGTGGGGTTGTTTGATTCCATTGTTTAGAGGATCATGCAAAACAAAGAAACTGTCTAGCAGAACAAAACTGCTCAGTTCATGGTTCCCAGGAAGCAAAAAGACAAGAAGGGATTATCTCACCACCATCTACAAACACCCCACCACCAACAGACAAAATTCCTTCTAGTAGGCCCTACCTCCTATGGCATCAGATATCTCCTAATAGCACCACATGCTAACAAATAACCCTGTACCATATGGGGCCTTGTAGGTTATTTATGGTTCAAACGGCTGTAGCTCTATGGATATCAGCATGGGTGTTTCTCAGAAAGATAGAGGTAGATCTACCATATGATCTAGCTATATATTTTAAGAACGCTATATGTTAACATATCCATGTTTATTCTTCCCTATTCACAACACGAAAGAAAGAGAATCACCCTAGGTCTTTAATAAGATTTTATTCGGGTACAAAGAAAAATAAAATTATAAAATTAGTAACCAAAAAGAGAGGCTATGGGCATTATTATATGTGAGGTGACAAACTCAGAAAGACAATAAGCACTGTATGTTTTTCTCGTATCTGCAGACTATCATTTAATAAGTGTGTGTGTGTGTGTGTGTGTGTGTATGTGTGTGTGTGCACGTGTGTGTGCGCATGTGTGTGCATGTGTGTGCGTGCGTGCGTGTGTGTGTGTGTGTGTGTGTGTGTAAAATGTGGGTATAGAAAAGTGATAATATGAGGGAAAAAAAAGAAGTTTTTGAAGAGGTACAGGAGGTTAATAGAACATGTAATCCTGCTGAGGAGGAAGATACAATTGAGCAAGGGTGAGTTAGAAGCTCATTATGTAAAAAATGCATCAATGAAACATAATATATTGTGTACTAGCTAATAAATGAATTTCAAAAGATTACTGCTGCTCAGGTTTGAGCATGAAATGTCTCCTTAGAGGCTCATATTTTAGCAGTTGGTCACCAGCTGGGGGTGCTATTTAGGAAGGTAGTGCAACATTCAGGAGGTGGAATCTGACTGAGGGAAACAGGTAACTGTGGTTTTGCTTTGAGCATGGCCACCCTTTGCTTCCTCTTTCTGCTTTCTTTGTACAAACAAAATGTGATCAACAAGCTCCAGGCATACTTCTGGTCACGTGTCCTCCCTGCCTGTTCTGACTGACTATACCTAGAGAATTCTAAGCTAAAGCAAACACTTTCCCCACCAAGTCGTGCTTTTTTTTTTTTTTTTTTTTTCAAGATGTTCCATCACACCAAAAGAAAATTGACTAAGTCACAAATTGTAACAAGGAGTCACTGAAATTCCCATAGACTTTCTAATACTAGAATAAAAATGTTCTATACTCAAATTTATGTTCACATGTTTAACGATAACAGTTACATATGTTGGGTAAGATACAACATATTTTAACTTCTACTTTTATATAACAGTAAGAAAAATATAAATAATAAGCAAAATTTATAGTTAAAAAACTATTAGATTTCTGTTTCTGATATTATTTATTTTAGACACTACTGTTTAATAATATATAATAGCAACAAAGAGCCCAGGGCTACCAGGACAAGGTTTATTCTTTTCTTCCAGATGGTTAAATAATGATTCTCTCTCTCTGTCTAGTTCTCTGTCTCTCTCTGTCTCTGCCTGTCTCTGTCTCTTTGTCTCTTTTGCTTCTTTCTTTTTCCTTCTTAAAAGAAAATCTGATAGTCAGTCCTAATAGATACATTTTATATAACATGATATTTTATTTGCAACATTATAAAAATCCCTGAGAGCACTAGCCCTGAATTTTGCTGGCCACTTTTATACTATGGAGTAACTTTGCTAAGAATTACTGGACCTATTTTCATCTTGGACAGGTGAACTTATAGCACCTGATTGGAAGTCTCTGCTTTTCTGCCTTCGGAGTTAATCTGTATTCTGAAATCTGCTTTTCCAACTTTCTGTTATTCCTTTTTAATTCCCAGTTGCCCTGTTGAAATCCTTGTAAGGGTTATTATGCTCGGCAAAGGCAGAAAAACTGCCCTGGCAAATATTTCTTCTGCATGATAAATCCCTTTGATTATGGAGGATGTAACAGTGGACTGTAGAAAAACTAGAAGATCAATTCAATTAATAATTAAAAATAAAACACATCAGTCCAAATTCACCCAACATGGTTGGTTCTTCCAGTGCTGTTCCGTCTCATTAACCTCCTTTAAAATAACTACTTGGTGTACTTGGAGGGAATATCGACTTTAGAGTTATTTTCCTCCAACTTTAAAGTGCTCTGGTGATATCATAAACTCCACAGGGCAGAGTGACCTTCAGGTGTACTTTTCAGAAGATGTAATTTCTTGCTAAGTTGGAAGTCTGATTGTCAAAACACATCTTGATAACATTTGCCCTACTGCTATGTGGACAGGGAGGAAGATGTGAGAGCTACTACTTTATATCTCTGTGATTAAAAAGTGTTGTCTAACACAGTTTTGTCACGCCCTGTATATTCAAAGCAATTCTGAGTCATGTTTGATTCCAGAGGAAAGTCTAATCTACCTTGGTAATTATGCATTTGACTTAAAGATTAGCCAGTAACTTCAACTAACAAATAAAATATTTGAGTAGTGGATATGACTCTGTAACAATCATCGAAGAAGAAAATAATGTACATTCCCATATATTTGATACATGTATGGGTGAGAATATGTTGTAATTTCCAAATGCTTTATCCTGTTCATTTTGGAATGATTACAGATAATTGAGATACTAGTTGCTTTTCTCATTGTGTGCAAATTATCTGAGAAGAAACCTGTTAAATACAAAGAGTTTTTCATGGCTTAGTATCTGAGAAGATACAGTAAGTGTGTCGTGGCAAGACAGACATGGTTTTAGGTATAGAAGATGCTTAGTGACATTATGTCAACCATCAGAATAAAAAAGGGAGGACTTTTAATACTCAGCTAGCTTTCTTATATGCACTTGTTTTATTTCTACTGTGACTCCAGTTCTCAGTTATATATCCTAGGAAATATCCCAATACACACATCTCTAAGCTTGTCTCTTCAGTAATCTAGATCTATTCAAGTTGACAATCTAGATTAACCAGCATATTCACTAGTGTTTAATGCAGAAATCTTGTGATTCCAAGATATAATTGCCAAAAATGATTTTTAAAAAAATGACCACATTACTGTGTAGTAAAGGTAGGGGTTATTATAAAGATTCTGAGGTCTCACAAGCTCTGGATCATCTACTATTTATTGGCCTCCTACTGAATCTTGGATTAATACCTTACACTGAGAATGTACAGATTACAAAGACAGTCCGAGTCCAGAAAGACGATATCTCTCTTAATGAATATAGTGACTAGAATTAGGGATTTCTAGATCTAGCTTAGAAAGTAGAGCTCTTACACACTCTTTCATATCAAGAGAAGGATTAGGAATTAAAGGACATCTTCAACAGTGAACCAGGACCAGTATAGGCTATATAACACTCTTTCTAAAAAAAAAAAAAAAAAAAAAAAAAAGATCAAGTAAATGAGAAATATAATAACCCAGTAAAAATGTGCTTACTGGATTACTAACCTTCTGGAAGTAGAACAACATGGAAATTTAAGATGACTATTGTCTGAGAGATTGAGCATGAGTTAAACTGAGGTTGGCTCAATAGAAATCATACACCTTAGGGTTGAGACAAGTTAATGACATGTCAATTGTCTTGGGGAAATTCTCCATTTAACCCACAGTAAAAAGAAGTTATGTTTCCAGGGAAAGGTGCTCTTGGGAGATTTTTAAGAACTGAGATCTTTCCACATAGTAGCTCAGGGGTAGTAGGAAAAATTATTAACTTTTTTTTTTTTTAACTTTCTCAGACACAGTGTAACAAATGGCTGAGAGTGATGAAATTAAGAAGATATAAATAGGTATCTGAGAAAAATGGATTATGGTGGGGCCACTGTGTCATATGAGAAGATTCTGAGACTTCTACAGAAGTTTCAAGACATTAAAATATTACAAGTTGACATAATATTGAAGCAAATCACCTGTTTTTGAAAGTTGTGTTTATTCTATATCATGGCTAGGTATGCATATCTTAAAACTATGTCCTTCAGCAAGGGCACTAATGTTGCAGGAGATTCTAAACTAAAACCTTAGAAATAGCTCAAAGGATAAGACCACTTGCTGTTTACAGTAGACATGAGATTAATACCCAGCACCCACATGGAGGCTTACAACCATCCATATCTCTACTTTCAAGGGATCTTATGCTCTCTTCAGACAACAGAGAAAAATACTCATACAAATAATATAAAATAAATAGATCTAATATAAAATCCTTAATACAAAGAAACAAACAATATTGCAAAATATGTACAACTTCCTTCAGTAAGCATGTTGAGGCAAATTCTAGTCACAAAAAGACAAATGGAAAATCTTGTGATTCAGTTGAAGAGAAATGAAAAGCAAAGATTTTAATCATGTTAAAGAAGCTGATGTACCAAGAACTAGCTCTAAAGCTGGACACACAGCATCATTGCTTGAAATTGACCTACACTACGGACAATTTGTCAGGAAAATGCTAGTTAGTGTGCCATTGCACTGAGCTCATCAGATATTGGTTATATGCAAAAACTGTGACTGTTAACATTGGAAAAGAAATAAAAAGTAAGAAATATTCCCTAAAGAGGCACTGTTTGTGGGGTAGAATCTAGAGCTGTCTGCAAGAATCAAATTGTATGCTCATTATTTCTCTATCTACTCCTCCCTCATGCTTCTTAGTGGCACACCTAACAAACTAAATCTATTGTTGATTATAATAGCTATGCATTCAAGGATTGCTTTGAGTAAATGAGACACTCAAACTGTGTTTAATTTTTCTCTAGAATTTGGTCTCTCTCTCTCTCTCTCTCTCTCTCTCTCTCTCTTTCTCACTTTCTCTCACTCTGTCTCGATCTGTGTGTGGGCATGTGCACATGTGTGATGTATGTATATGTATGCTCCCCTATGTCTAAGTGAGTACACATGTATGTATACACTGGCATCTGTGGAGTCAAAATGTGCAAGACACTGATTGTATGTATTCTTTGATCACAATCCACCACATACTTTGAAGGCGAGTCTCTTACTGAATCTGGAGCTCACCAATTCGTCTAGATTTGTAAACTAGCAAGCTAAAGTAATTCTCTTGCCTCACATGTAGGTTGGTAACACAAGTAGGCTCGCACATTGTCCAACATGTATACAGGTCCTGAGCATCTCAAATTCCATCTTCATAATCTCATCTTGAGTACTTTTCAGGAAGAGTCATCTAACCCCACAGTTACACACATTTTCTTTACTGCCCAATCCTAAAACCAAAATGGCTTCCTGAGATCTGCATTTCATGTTCTTGAAGGTACATTTTGATATTATGTTAGGATATTTCTGAAATTATTACCTGAGCATGGAAGAAATACCCTAAATGTAGGTGGCACAATTCCACATGCTAGGTTCTATGGCTGGTCAAAGGGGGGAAACGAGAAAGCCACTGTGCAGCTGAACAGCTGCCTTTGCTCTTCTCTGATTCCTGCTTCACTGAAGTGTAAGCAAGAAGGACATTGAGGAACCAAAACAAGCACAAGGCCCTCCTTCGTAGATTCTGTGGCATCTTCAGTTGCCTTACTTCCCTAAGGCTTCTCTTGATTCTAACGCTTTCCCTTTGGAACATTTTCCATGCCTTCATTGTTTCTCCCTCTTCTTTTACTACTTCTTCTTGTCTTTTTCCTATTCTTTCTATTCTGTCACTTTTTATTCCCCTTTCTCTTTCTTTTTGTTATATGATTTCAATGAGAAAGATTGTAAATGGGATGACTTTTCTGATATATAAACTGTTTGTAATCTAATGCTGTGTAGAAAGCTCGGTGGGCAGTATCGTGAATACCTATGTTTAAATCCTCAGCACTTAGCTAAAAGCTGGAATGGATGCTTGTGCCTATAACACCACTGCCAAAGTAGAGATGTTGGCTGTAAAAACTTCCTAGCTGTGCTGTTTGGACGAAATAAAATTCACAACCTTATCTCAACTTACCATGTTTAGAGAAGAAGATAATATCACATGACCTCAGTCACTGTACATTTCATGAATACTCACAGACATGTGCAGCTGCATACACATTTACACAAACACTATTTTCTAATTTTTAAAACTAAGTAAATAATTATGGTTAAAATT
>JADRCD010222286.1:20585-32273 GCA_019843815.1 Montemys delectorum | reverse complement strand
ACAGAGAAACCCTGTCTCGAAAAAACAAAAAACCAAACAAACAAACAAACAAAAGACTGCTAGAATCTCCATGATTTTCATACTTGGATTTGGACAGGGTTTCTACAATTTCTTGGTAATAATGGCTCATGGTACCTGAACTTGGTGAGACATGACTAGGATTAAATATGTGCTTCCTTCTAGGAGTCTGGAATTTTGGTATGTGCTAAGTAAAGGGAACGGCCATCTCCCTGTGCAGAGTCCACGAGATTCCTTGGTAGGTGATATTTCAACATGAGAACATACCGCTGAAGGAATTTATCTTTTCCCACTGCTGAGTTTGCTTTGTACCTCTCAACTGTAATGCATAATAACCCTGAGTAAACGATGTCAAACACTGAAGGATCTCTTAGCAAATCATTAAACCACAGGGGATTCGTGGAGATCTTCACCCAATGGTAGATTTGCTATATAAGGACTATTAAAGATGAGTCTGTTCTATCAAAATTATAAAACTTTAAGTGCTCAGACTGGAGACATCTGCAGTGAATGATTCAAATGCCGTACCAGGAAAACTATTCTAGAAATTATCGCCGAGGCTCTAAGATTCCCTTTCTTCATATTAAAACTTTGCTTGGGTTACAAGTGTTTTGTTTTTGTTTTTTTTTTCAACAAAGGCCAAATCCATTTCATTCTTAGTCCTTGCTGTTGTTGGGCTGAGATGGGAGTTGAGGGGGGGAAGCGGGATGTGACGGGGGTTGGGGGGGTTGTCTACAGGGAAGGAGGGTTGGGGAGGGATGAGGACAGCCAGCAAGGGTTGGTGGCCTAGGATTCGGGGCTCTTGGGCCTAGTCCATTGGGAAACACTGCAGCCTCCGGCCAGGGGTCCCCCGGGTCCCATTCAGGCCTACCGTGGGTGGCGGGGAGGGGGTGGCAGGGCTTGGTGGGGTGCTCCGTCCCCTCAGGCCAACAACAGGGTTTCGAGGCCCCCGGGTCCCCTCGGACAGGGAGGTGGGAGAGGCTTACACATGGATGGACGGGGCTGGGGAGGGGGGCTTGATCCCCTCAGACCAAGAGCAGGCCCCCAGGGACCCCTCGGGCCTACGGCAGACAACAGCGGGGCCCTGGGGGTGCCGCGGTCCCCTCGGTCGGGCGAGGGCAGGCCCCGGGTCCCCGCAGGCCTAGAGCAGTAACAACGGAGTTGGGGTATGCGGTCTCGATCCCAGCACACCCACAGGAGGCGACAGCGGGGCCTTGGGGGCGCCTCGGTCCCCTCAGGCCGACAAGAGGCTCGAGTGGGTCCCCGGGCCCCGTCGGGTCTCCAGCGGGCGACAGTGGCCCGTGGATCCCCGCCCCCCGAGGCCGTGGATCTCTGGGGGCGCTGGTTACCGGAGCCGTTGGGGCCGATGATGCAGGTGAACCTCTTGAAAGGGCCGATGACCTGGCGGCCTCGCCACGACTTGAAATTCTCCACGAGCAGCAGCTCCAGGCGGCCCATGGCTGCGCTCCGTGCCTCAGCCGCTTCCTCGTGCGCCCGGGTGAGAAAAGCGCGGGAAGAACTTTTTTTTTTTTTTTTTTCCCTCGTTCTCGTCCCCCTAAGCCTCGCGAGACTGGAGCGAGCGCGCGAGGCGCCGTTGCTTGGCAACGGAGGTTGGCGTTTCCCGGAGCGTCGGATCCCTGCGCTAGAGCTCGTCGTCGAGGGAAGCGGCCTGCCGGTGGCCGCCCAGACAGACTTGCTTTCAGAACTTTTGTGGGCGCTGCTTCTCGGCGCTGTAGCTTGCTTGTTTCTTACCGTGAGCTTTTCTTACCGTGTTTGTTCGGAAAGCTCCTGAAGCCCCACCGAATCCCAGAGCCATGGAGGTAGCGATGCCTAAGGACCTACACCAGGAGGCCAGCCTAGCCAAGAGGCGGTACACGGACCTGTGCAGGCAGGGACGGGTCTTCGACGCCAGGAACAGGACCATCGGGGTGAGGCACTAGGGACGGTCGGGACAGAGAGGAGCCCAGGCTCTGGTGGAGGCTCTATATGGAAGCACCATGTTTGGCTGGATGGATTTGGAAATCCTTACCTGCCCAGGAGTGTCCCAGCAGGAGCCAGTTCTGGAAGAGAGGCATTTGCTTTCTTCCAGGTAACAAATGCCCTGGCTAGCCTGAGTAGGGTCCAGGAGGTGGGAGACCTCGCAGTAGTGAAAGAGGTAGACTTTAAAACACAGAAAATGCAGTGGGATCTACACCAGCACCGACTGGAACCTGGAGGGGAAATCAGAGAGGGCTTCACAGAGGTGTGGTACTTAAACAATGTTGGGAATGTGTGTGTGTGTGTGTGTGTGTGTGTGTGTGTGTGTGTGTGTGTAGGAAATGAAGGAGGCTCTGGTGACAGCTGACAGCACAGGCAGAAGACCTAGCCATAAGCAAAGGCACTGGAAGACAACCTGATGATGCTGTGGCCCGTTGAGAGGGTTCGTGGCCTACTGAATGACTCTAGCTGACTCTAACCTCTCTTGCCTTGTCCATTCCTAGGGAGACACACAAGCCTGGGATGTTCAAGTCCGTGACCAGAAGATAAAAGAAGTAACTGACAAAGCTAGGCATGAAACCTATGGTGAGCATTTCTAAAATGCCCATCTATCTCTTAGGGCCTCGTGTCTTCCTTTTTACACAACTGAGAAAACCAGCGCATCTGCTTAGTGTCTCCAGACACACACACACACACACACACACACACACACACGCAGAGGTGTGAGCACATACACAGAGTTATTTTTTTTTTATGGTCTTTTAAAATTTTGCAATTTCTTGTGCTCAGTTAACTTAATAAGCATATTCTTCCTCTCAAGAAAAAACAGTTATTGAATTTTTAATGTACATCTTAGGAGATACATTTTAAACAATATTAGCATTGTTTTGTGTTTTTTTTTCCTTTTTTTTTTTTCTGGTTTTTCAAGACAAGGTTTCTCTGTGTAGCCCTGGCTATCCAGGAACTCACTCTGTAGACCAGGCTGGCCTTGAACTCAGAAATCCACCTGCCACTGCCTCCCAAGTGCTGGGATTAAAGGCATGCACCACCTTTGCCTGGCGTTTTGTGTTTGTGTTTTCTTTAAAAAAGTTTTTTCTCTAAAAAGGAAAAGCTTTAAATGCATATGTACAAATTCTCTGCTTGAAAACTCACGCTGACCTTCTACAGAGGACAGCTGTTGGTATCAAGGGACACTTGTGTGCTAGAGCATGAAGGAGAGCACACACATGCATGCACATATGCACGTATACACATGCACAAGCAGACACATACACACATATTCACACTCACACACACACATACACGCAGTTATCATTTTCACAGTCTTTTAAAATTTCCTACTTTCTTGTGCTCAGTTAACTAAATGAGCATATTCTTCCTGTCAAGTTTTGAGTTTTAAGTTCTGAGCCATCTGGGTGATTTACATGGCTGAAGTCATATTCTCAGTCCTAGATCAAATTTCAAACAGAATCCAGTTTTCCTTTCTTGGCTAGCAATTTCACCAACTGTTGAACATTTGGCTTTTTAAAATACCATAGTGGTTTGTAATTACAAAAAAAGTAGACAAAGCTGAGCAGTGGTGTCACATGCCTTTAATTCCAGCACTTGGGAGGCAGAGGCAAGTGAATTTCTGAGTTCGAGGCCAGCCTGGTCTACAGAGTGAGTTCCAGGACAGCCAGGGCTACACAGAGAAACCCTGTCTCAAAAAAAAAAAAAACAAAAACAAAAAGGTGGGCATATAAAATTTTAGAGACAAATGGGCTCTACCAACTTAAGTCTTAAAACATGATCAGAAAAAGTTAAATCTGTTGTCAGTGGTTAATGTTGGAGTAGTTGGATTATGAGGGAAGTTGCTTTTTTTTTTAAATACTATTATACATTTTCCAAACTTTTCAGTCTTAAAGTAATTCAAACTTTTAACACCAATGTTACAGACACCTGCAGCTGCCACCAGGTTCATGTCAACATTTGCTGTGTTGCCCTCTGGTATTTTCCTCTAAGAGTTCATTCTGAGAACTGTGTTGTATATAGCACAAGTGCTCCCCCCATTATAGTTTCCCCCTTTTTTTCTTCTGTGGAGGTGTGTATTTCCAATGTGTTTATATTTGTACAATCTATATAACCGTGATAATATGAACTTGCTTTTGTGTGTCTTTGTGTCTATATGTTTCATGTGTGTGTGTTGGGTGAATATTTGTGCATGCAGGTAGCACGGAAGCCATGTAGACCAGGCTGGCCTCTGCTTCCCACATTCTTGGATTGAAGGTGCACACTACTACACCCAGATTTTTAAAGTTTTTTTTTTTCTTGGCTAATACTGCTGCAGTGACTGTCCCATGTGAGAGGGACACTGGAGTGGAATGAGTGGGTCAGATTGCTTTATTAGAAGTGTATAAAGTTCTGTTTCAACAAGCAGTGCATGGAACAACCTCAGCCTCATTCCTCACATCATTACTCCTGCAGCCATTGGTAATATTTTAAGCATCCTTCCTGAAGTTCACTACAGGTGTCCCATGAAAGGTTACTATTACTTTCTAAGTGTGTTGCCCAATTGGGTTTCTTTACAGTGCTGTGCCTTGCCCTGGCCTGTGCTCATTTTTCAGTTGGTTTTGCTGTGTATTTAAATCAGTTTTTAGAAGTGGATACTGCTTCTTTAATGGCTACAGTTTTGGAGCCTTGTCTTTAAGTCCTGAAAGTTATTTTAAAGTAGATTCATTTTTAGCCATCGTGGCTTGAATGAATGCTGTGTCCTTCCTAGCTGCTGAAATGAAGCACAATGACAAAGCCATGTGCATAATGCATGACCGGGAGCAAAGACACAGGAAACAACTGTGTAGAGCTATCAATGACTTCCAGCAGAGCTTTCAGAAGCCGGAAACTCGCCGTGAGTTTGATCTTTCTGATCCCCTGGCCCTCAAGAAAGAGCTTCCAGCCCGGGTTTCAGACAATGACATGCGGAACACCATATCAGGAATGCAGAAGTTCATGGGAGAGGATTTAAACTTCCAAGAGAGGAAGAGGTTCCAAAAGGAACAGAACAGAGAATGGTTTCTGCAGCAGCATGGTGAATGGGAAAGAGCCCGGGCTGACCACAAACTGGCAGGTAAAGAAAGAGAAGATGAGGTGAGCAAAGTCACCCTCTAGCTCAGTTTTAGTGGACACTTTTCAAAGCCCTACTAACATTACAATAGTCAAAACCTCAGTCCTAGGAGTCAGCATCTCCAAGTGTGCCTCCACAGGACTGGAACACATTCTGAGCATGCCTGTTGTCCTAGTTTGCTTTCTATTGCTGGCATGAAGCAATCTGACCAAAGCAACTTGTGGAGGGAAGGGTTTATTTAACCTACAGGTCACAGGCCATCACTGAGGGAAGGAGCCAAGGCAGAACTCAAGCAGGGCAGGAACTGGGAGGTAGGCACTGAGGCACAGCCTGGCTTGGAAGATGAATAAATGTGTAGCAGTTTTGCAAGTCTCATGGGTGTGGAAATGGAGGTTCCATTGGGTGCTTTGGGAGCCCAGTCATAGGCCCAGTGCTAGCAGGTCCTCACAGCACTCTCTGGACCCAGGGAACCTCTGGATTCAGACATGAAAGAACCTCCCAGGGGGAATGCAAACAAACAAACAAAGAAACCCAGCATGTTCTGCCTCTGTGGAGGCAGTCAGCCCCTTGTAGGTAGGCAGGCGCAGCAGCATCTGGTCCTTTGGGTACATCACTAGTGACAGAAGAGCAAACCTGAAGTAAGTGGAGGGCACCACCATCCCATCCTCTGCTGTGATAATTCAGTCTCCTTGTTCAGCCTGGGCTCCTCCATGCCTCCTTTCTCCCTGATGGTCTTCCTTTCCTCCCAACCTCCTCTGTCCACGTGTCCTAGAGCTGCTGTGGCCAGCCTGGCCCAGGCTTGTCATGCTCTCCTATCTGAAGTCTGTTCTCAGCCTCAGCCTCCTTGATACATACATTTATTTGACTCCCAGGCCAGATCCCTCTCTGGGCTGCTCTGTTGGATCTGCTCCTCCTTCAGCTCCCTCCTTGTCTGTCAAACCATGAACTTGGGAGGCAGTCCTGACCTCACCTTCAGCCATCCTCACTGTGCCCGTCTACCTCCTGCATACACTTTGAATGACCCCCTACCCACCATTCCCTTGCCACCACTGTGAGACAAGCATGGCATTGTCTGGCTTTGTAACTGTTTCCTCTCTAGTCCACTCTTAACATGACAGGCAGAGTGAGGCTTCTCACACTCTGTCAAGTGGAGCCACACTACGCCTATGTTCTCTCATCCAGCTCAGTCCTATCTAGTGCCTTCACAGGATGTAGATAAGATTAAAATCCTCCAACAGCCCACCGGCTCTCCATGCTGGACCTTTGCCCACATGGACAACATCAGCTCAAGCATGTCATTTCAAACTTTTTGTTCTTCCACTTTTAGGTTCCATCCTGTCTCTCCCACCTCAGGTCCTCTGCACCTGCCCTGACCATGTAGTCCTTCAAATCTGAATAAATGTGTCCTCCCAGAGAAGCTGTTTCTTGGGCCCTACTCTCCAACCTTCCAAGCCAGGCATTCCCTACATTCCCCACCCCTTTCCTCTATGGACTATCACCCTTTGTATATCTTTTGGGGAAGATTATGTGCTTTCAAGCTACAGGACGGCAGAGAAACCCGTTTCTCTCTATTATGTGTTCATCCTGAGCAATATGGGGCCCAATCTCAGCTCTTCATCACCCTCTGGTATATGCCAGATTAACAAATGGTAAATGAGCTGAGGGTGAAGGTATACTCCACCTAAACCTCCTAGAACCTGTGAGGCGTGTAGTCACCTCTCCCTCCACTCACTCCCCTTCTCTCCCATGGTAAGGAATGAGTGTGAATCTCCACACCATTGGATGGTGCTTTGGATTGGCATACTCAGGCTGATGGCATCTTGTCTCCTGGCAGAATACCACCACACTCAGACGAGACTAAAGTTCGATGAAGCAGCCAGAGACTTGGAGAAGCTGGAAGGCTCCACCAGGAAGGAGGTCTGTGCAGCCGTGAAAGCGTTCAACAGGAGCCAGGTACACACACCCTGAGCTCAGTCTGAAGGGAAGGACGTGTACACCGAAGCTTCCGGGGGCTCCTGGAGTTTTGAGGGGTTCCAAAACCAGACCACTCATGCCACCAGCTGTGACAGAGCTCACCCCATGATAGAGGTAGATGAAATCTGACTTGGCCTCTCCCTCAACTAAGAGTGAAACCTATAAAGTTCTCCATGTAAGAAGCTGCAGGGCCTGGGGAGGGGTCACTTTTAAAACCTTCTGAATAAGGATGGGAGCACCTGCCCAGATGAACACCCCTTGGTCTGGGCTTGTCGCAGTCTTATCGGGTCATACGCTCAGTAATCAGGCAGGCAGTGTCCACTAACACACCCTCCTCTTCCCAATTGCCGGTTTCCCCGTAAGCTGTCTGTCCTCCAGTCCCTTCTGAAACAGCTCCAAGTTTTACTCCTTTGGAAACTGCTTCCTCCTCTGTGGTTTGTTTTGTTTTGTTTTTGGTTGTTGTTGTTTTGTTTGTTTGTTTGTTTGTTTGTTTTCACATGTGGTTCTATTCCTGGTGATTTACCCTATCTCTAGACCTATAGTCTTAGGAAGAAAATAGCTGATTTTATTTCACATATACTCTTGTTTTGTTTTGTTTTGTTTTGTTTTGTTTTGTTTTTAAAATCAAGGCAAGGTCTCACTATGTAGTCCTGACTGTCCTGGAACCCAATATGTAGAGGAGACTGGGCTTCTCAAGTTCAAAGAGATCTGCCTGCCTCTGCCTCCCAAGTACCAAGATTAAAGGCGTGTGCCACGATGCTTGGCTCAGTCCGTACTATGTTAATAAGCATCTGCAGTGATACCCACAGCTCCCCATGCAGATGGATACTCGGGGCAGCATTGTCTCAGCGCCTCGACTGAGGAAGCTGCACTTCAGCCTTCGCAGCTCCTGTTCCTGACTGGTATCCGACTTTACCATTAAGCCAGGAAAATTAAAAGAAAATTCCACACTGGGCATGATGGTCCACACCTGTAATTCTGGCACTCCAAGGACATGGTAGGAAGAGTCTGTGGTCCTGCTAGGCTATACAGAGAAACCCTGTACCAAAGAAGAAAAGAACATCTCAGAAGGGCCATTGGTTGTCAGCAGGGCAGGCACAGTGGGGACTACTTATTCTATCAGAAGGTGGTGTGATATAAGGGTTTAGCATACAGGCTTCAGAACCTACCTGCAAGTTTCAAGGCAAAGCCCTTCTCTGCAGCCTTAGACAAGCCCATAGACATACCTGTTTTATCATCTGCAGAATGAGGGTGAAGGCAATACCCACTTTACGCAAAGGCATGCACTATTGCTCTGGTAAGGCACACCTTAGACTTCAGTGACTCCCAGTATAAAACCAATATAAAATCAACCCAGGCTGGCTGAGTTGGAGCAGCTAATGGAGAGGTTTCCAGCAGTGCAGAAAGGAGAGGATGTGGTCGGTCCTATCCATGTCTTCTAAGAACCTGCACAGCCTCCCTTGCTCACATTTTGAAGGGTAGAATGTGCCCATGGTCAGGCACAGTGTCACAGTCAGCAGTAATGGCTATTATACTTGCTATTCAATTTGAGAACCCATGTGGTGTTAGGAGAGCTTAGCACATTGTCAGGATTTTGAATGGTAGCCATGAGTTTAAGATTTATTTGATTATTTTTTTGTCATGTGTGTGCCTGTGTGCCATGTGAATGCAGGTGCCTTCAGAGGCCAACTGTCAGAGCCTCTGGAGTTGGAGTTACAGGGAGCTGGAAGCTGCCCGGTATGGGTGCTGAGGCTAGAACTTAGGTCCTCTGCTCTTAAACACTAAGCTATCTTTCCAGCTCTGGCGGCTGATACTTTTGTCCCTGGCAACAATTCCCTGTTAGCATGTTTACCTATTTGACAGCCCTACTAGAGAGGCTCATTAATGCCATTTCATTGATAAAGAAAGGCTCAGAAGGGGATGAGTGATTATCCAAGAATATCCAAGTACTAAATGGTAAGTATTGGAATTTGGTCTTGTCTGCCACAAAGCATGTGCTGGGTGACAAGGCAGCTTTCCTCTTGCAAACCCTGCCTAGAGTGGGCTCTGAGGCTGCTTGTATTCTAATGCTAAATACTGGCTTCTCAGGCTGTGGCTGCCTGCAGCCACAATGAGCAGATCCTCACTCACATGTACCAAGTGATGCTATACGGAACCTTACTCCCCAACTTAACTGGTCAGTAAAAGGCTAGAGCCTGTGACTGAGCAATGGAGGGGGAAAGATGGGACTTGAGGATTGAATGAGGGGGTTGCAGGTAGAGGAAGAGAGGAGAAGAAAGAAGATGGAGGTAGAGGAAGCCACCATGAGAGGAGATGACCCATGCCCACGTGGCCAGCAGAGACAGCAAGTAACAAGGGAGTTTATAACTGGGGAATAAGTTAATAGAGCTCCAATCAAGGCTAACAGCTTGAAAATAAAATACCTGGATTGTGTGTCTTTTATATGGACTAGCTAGGATTATAATCCCATTCCACCTCTGCCTTGGGAGTCCTCTGCTCATTCTTTCTAAGAAGATTAGCTGATGCTGGGAAATGTCTCTTAATCCATCTGTATTAGTTAGGGTTTTCTAGACAAACAGAACTGATAGAATGAATGAATATAGATTTACTATGGTTTTACAGGCTAAGGGTCAGGCTCTTCCAACAATGGCTGACAGGAAGTCCAAAACCCAATAGTTGTTATTCAGCCCATGAGGTATAACATGAGGTATACTCAGAATCCCGAAGAAGTGGGCTCTAACACTAGTGGAATAAGTAACTTGCCAGTGAGAGTGAGGACAAGCAAGCAAGAAGCAAGAGCTTCCTTCTCCCATGTCCTTTATATAGGCTGCCAGCAGATGTGGCCCAGATTTGAGGTAGATCTTTGTCTAGTTAGTGTAGAAATCCACAGTTGTACACTGCTGTGGGGAATGACTCAAAGCCCAGCCACTACCAAGCAGTGCTCTGATAGCTGGAGTCCCCAGCCTGCAGGCAGGGCCCAGATGGGAGGTCTTGACTCTGCCATCACTCTAGCATGTCCTGAGGTCCTTCTCTGCACAGGTTGTGGAGTTGGCAGAAAGAAAGAGGCAAGAGAAGCAACAAGAACAAGAAGACAACATGACCGAGATCACCAACCTGCTGCATGGGGACTTTCTCTCGGAGAACCCTCAGCAGGCAGCCAGCTCCTTTGGGCCTCATCGTGTGGTCCCTGACCGCTGGAAGGGCATGAACCGGGAGCAGCTGGAAGAAATATGGTTCACACAGAAGCAGCAAATCCAGGAGAAACTGGTGAGTCCCTTCCGGGCCACAGAGCCATCTCTGCACCCCTGAGTTACCCACACACCCAGCTCCTGTGTCAGTGCTCACTCTGAGAGATGCCTCTCCTGCAGGCAAGTGAGGGATAAGAGCCAGAAAATGTGGCCACATGTGTTTAGCACACATGAGAGAGGAGTGGAGGGTGACTGCAGCGTTTTGGAGAATGGAACTGGTGTCTACAGAGACGGGAAGCTGGGACAAGGGGCAGGCTGGGAGGGTCAGGGAGCTTACAAGTACAACTTTGAATATGTTAACTGCATCACATCCGTTAGGCATCTGCAGGGTTAGGTTTGCCTCATGTGGCAAAAGAGAAGAAACCCCAAAAAGCACTAACTCCAGCATTTTAAGCAAGGCAGAATCTGTCTGTGTGTCTCAATCCTCGGAGCAGTCTCAGGCTTGAATGAAGCTCTGTGGCCACTGTGTTCTGGCATCCTTGGCATCTGGTCTTGGCCTCGTGTATAATGGCTGTTTAAATGCCAGCCATTGCATGCATGAGCAAACTAGAGAATCGAGGATAACAATGTAAGGGAGTTTCACAAGATATTTCCAGTCACACTTTATTGGACAACATTTAGAAAGTTAATCTAATTATAAAGGACACTGGGAAATGCATCACTAGCCCTTCTCTATTAAGGATAAGAATAATAGCTAGTGAGGGATTCATATCATTTTCTGCCTAAAATTTCCAGGTAAAGGGTAGGTGGGGGAAAGCTGAGGAGGGAGCAGCTGTGTGATCAGGACTCAGAACAAGGCCTAGGCTAGAGCCTTATGTGTGGGAGTAGTTACAAAGAGTAGCAAGGCAGCCATCCTGGGTGCCATCCTGGACGCCATCATAGGCAAGTGCAGAGGAGGACCCTGAGGTCTGGGGCTCAGGCATGGTCATCATTTATAAAGCCAGTGGGGAAGGGGTAGGTAGACAGATGCCCGAGGGATGTCCTGGAGGGTCTGGGAAGGAATGTCCCTGGAGAATAGAGAAGAAACCCCTGCACCAAAGTGACTCCCAGGATGTGGGCTGTCCCCTCAGCAACCTGGCAGGCGGAAGTGCTGGGGTGAGGAAGGGCTGCCCTGTGAGAGGTACATGGTGGCCTGGCCTGAGTGGAGAGAACAGAATATAAATGCCAGGCCTTACCTGTCTGTCATATTCTGTTCAGCAAGGCTGTGCAACAAAGGTTGGCCACCTTCCCTGAACCCAGCATTTTGGTCCAGCTTTTTTTTCTTTGTCTCTTCTTCTTCTTCTTCTTCTTCTTCTTCTTCTTCTTCTTCTTCTTCTTCTTCTTCTTCTTCTTCTTCTTCTTCTTCTTTTTTATTTATTTATTTATTTATTT
>JADRCD010222286.1:0-20485 GCA_019843815.1 Montemys delectorum | reverse complement strand
TTTTGGTTTTCAAGACAGGGTTTCTCTGTGTAGCCCTGGCTGTCCTGGAACTCACTCTGTAGACCTCGAACTCAGAAATCCACCTGCCTCTGCCTCCCAAGTGCTGGGATTAAAGGCATGCACCACCACTGCCCAGCTTGGTGCAGTTTTTAATCTAGAAGATCTAAAGGCAGGAACACACCAGGGAGAAAGACCACATTAACATTGTTGCTCAGGCCTTTGCTCCAGGCTCTAGCTACTTTGTCTTCCCCATGCTGTCTGAGCCCCGGGTGATCTAGGAAATGGAGCTCATAAATGTTGAAGCAAGTGTGTTGCCAGCAGGGTGCCTTTGAGCAATCTCTTTACAGAGAGGCCTCTGAGATTCCCAGAAGTACCACCACTCCTCTCAGGTCTCGGGTGGCTAAGCCAATGTGCGGTGACTTTTGGTCCTGACATAAGGCCATGCTGGACACCCTGCTCCTCTGGTGTGGATGCTCACCTTCCCTTCGCCTGGTCCACCCTGTTGCTTCTTCTGGGAAACTATTTGTGGGAAGTCTGCCAAGCTGAGCCCTCTTGGGAGCCACTTCTCCCCAGTGTCCTCTGGAGGGCTCCGTGCTTGGCAAAGAAGGATCTGGAATGCATGTCCAGGGCTAAAAGGTGCATTATCTGGAACTAGGCTATCCCCAACACTCCCACAGTGACATTGTTGTCACTGAGTGAGGCTTGTGTCTGTATGTTCGAGGATTCCACAAGTGACCCCCATGTTGTACAGCTTGCTGGGGCAGTATCTGATTTTGCAAAGCCAGCTGGGAACCATCCTGAGGACCTGACAGGAATCAGTCTGGCTGGGAGCACCATGGAAGTCAGGTCCCCACAGGAATAAGAGGACATCAATGCCATTTGAGGGCAGGAAAGCAGTCAGGCCATGCAGGACAAAGGCAGGGTGGGAAGGTCACCTCCTTTCCCTTCTCCAAGTGTGAGTTTCCCCATCCATAAAAAGAGGTCGGGCTTCCCAGATGAACCACAAGACTCCTGGCCCCAAGAGAAGGTAGTAAAGCCTTTTTCCTGCCTCCAGAGGCTTCAGGAGGAAGAGCGCCAGCACAACATGGACTGGGACCTGCGCAGGATCCAGAAGGCTCATGCCAGTCTGCTGCATGAGCGGCAGCAGCAGCGCTTGCTGCGAGAACAGCGCAGGGCCCTGGACTGCAGCAACCTCAGCCTGGCCAGGCAGCAGTATTTACAGTGAGTTGGTGCAGAGTTGGTGGGCAGCCCGACTGGGTTACCGTGTATCTTCTGTGCCTGAGGAACACAAGTCACATGAGAAATTGGGGGCTTCCTGAAGGAAGCTTCATGGCTGAGCCTTGGGGTTCAGTAGTAGCCCACTGTTTGGCCTCTCCAGGCAGAGGGAAACAGGGCTCCCAGGCTCTTTCACGTGTCACTAAGCTGGGTATGGGCAGAACTCCAAGAGTAGCTCTGGGTGTGTCCGTGCCAGCTAAAGTAGCAAGTGACCAGGTAAGCATTTGCCACTCAGCTATTCTACCTTTGAGTCCTGAAGGGAACCCAGGCGTCTACTCTAGTCAGAACTCCATCACCAATGGGTGATGACAGTTGCCATGGCTTCCACTGAGACTCACAAGGAGCACTCAGAAATGACTTGACAAGATACAGTCATATTCCTGTGGAATATCCCCATGAGTCACTGACATTTTATATATTATATATACATACATATGTATATATAAAATATATGTATATATACACATACATAGTTTTAGAATCCCTGTGTACCACTTGCATGCAGTGCCCGCAAAGGCCAGAAGAGGGCATCAGATCCCCTAGGACTAGAGTTCCACACTGATGTGTACCTCCATGTGGGTGCTGGCAACTGAACCTGGATTCCCTGCAAGAGTAAGTGCGCTAAGCTACTGAGCCCTCTCTCCAGGCCCGGGAACCTCTTTCTTGAACTCCTTAGTGTTGGAACAGATTCTGTATTATGTGGATAAAATGCTCATGGGCTTTGCCCCACATAGTTGTTCATTTTTTTCCCTTTTGTCATTAGGAAAAAACAAATGGATGCAGCCTCCTCCAGTCAACCCACAGAAGACTACTTCTCACAGTTTAATACAAGAAGCCGCTAAGAGAAAAGACTCCTCTTTTCTTGTTTAGAGCAGTGTGTGTCCCCTAGCAGTCACACTTACTTCAGAGTGAATCCGCTCCTTGGTCTGAACATCCCTTATGGGCATGCGCACATGCGGCCAAAGCTCTGCTCTGTGAAGGTCTCTAGCACAGCTTGGGTGCTGTGGACATAGAGCACAATGAACAATTCTAGAGAGGCTACACTGAGGGCCTGTGTGCTGTCCAAGCTCCAAGCTGGCTGCTCAGTCATTCTCTAACTCAGTGAGCATCATAGGTGTGTTCCATGTGCTCCACAAAGCACTCCTTCCTTAGATTCTCACTACAAAGGGAGAACAATCCCTTTACCACTCTCACTGTCTAGTGGGAGAATCTGAATTAACGGAACACATCTAGCTTATGGTGATTCCCTATCCCCACCCCTCCCCCCCAGAAAATGTCAGCACTCAGGATTGAGCCCACCAAGTCTGGCTTACAGCCTTTTTTTTTTTTTTATCTCCCAGCCCCTGTAACAAAGGCCCCAGGCAACCATGGATTCTATAAAGCATCAGTTTTTATTTCTTGCTGTAAGAAAAGCACACTGACCTAGGAGCCCTGCTGGCTGGGGGAGGACCCAGGGCCCTCTGCCTTTGCTCACCCTCCAGAGCCACTATGTAGCTCCCACCCTAAGGTCTAGGCCTCTGTTCCAGCTTGCAACCCTATGTCACATCCTGTCACCAGATCCTGGGCAGGAAGCATTACCTCCCTTCAGGGATGTGGTCCAGAAGCACTCATTTCATCTCTGCTCACATGTCCACTCTGTCTTGAACTTGTACCAGCAAGAATGTGCCTTCTTGGCCCCAGACATCCATAGAGTGGGACATTCAGACCAAGGAGACCTACACATTGACCAGTCACAGATGAATTCTCTGGGAAATGGGCTCCCCCTGACATGGCCACCAGGTGCTGGGCTTTCAAGAAACATTTAACTGTTCCTGACCTGAGGTCACCAGAGCAGGAGGACAGTGTGCACTCAATGGCCACCTCTTTTGCCCACAGTTATGAACAGGTTTCCTTGAAGGCCTGTGCTTTAAAAACACCCACCTGAACCAAGACTCCAGTGGTAGTGACAAAGTGACTCACAGTGCTTGGTCACCTGCAGGACCCACCTACACTCTCCCACAGGCTTCACTTTGACGGTGTTTTCCTTAGGGACCACCCTCTAAACCCTGTGAATGGTTCCAGCCACAAGGAGACTAGGCCTCTCTTCTCTGGAACAATGTGGATTACTATGATACTGACTAAAATGTTGCCAAAGACCCATAGAAACCAAAGACTCTCATGTTAGAAGAGAGCAGGGTCCAGTCCCTTCAGAGGAACCTCTGTGGGCTTCATGGTGCCCATCTATATACTTGGGTGGTCCCACTACCAAGCCGAGGACACCTACCTCTAGAACCTAGCCTCTTTCTTGAGCAAGAGCTTCTGATTCTGAGAGTACATTATGAGACAAGAACACTGGCCAGGAAGAAAGGGTGGGTGTGGATGTGTTGGAAAGGGAGCCTTGAGAGCACTTCAGAAGACCACACAGTAGACATTTCTAGTTCTTTACAGTCTGAGGGCTAGAAGTTTATGATGGAGATGCCAGGACGATAAGGGCACCAGTCATATTGAGAGAGTATGTAGTGGCTTTGTGTTAACAATTGCACTTATAATTACCCTATGTCCAAGTATCTTAGTTAGGGTCTTCATTGCTGTGAAGAGACACCATGACTAAGGCAACTCTTATAAGAAAACCATTTAACTGGGGCCAGCTTAGAGTTTCATAAGTTTAGCCCAGTATCATTGTGGTGGGATGCATGACAGTGTTCAGGCAAACATGATACCGGAAGAGCCATGAGTTCCACACCTTGATCAGAAGGCAGCCAGGAGGAGGGACTGGATCACACTGGGCAGAGCTTCAAAGCCCACCCCCACAGTGACACACTTCCTCCAACAAGGCCACACCTACTCCAAATAAGACCACACCTCCTACTAGCCTCTAAGCATTCAAACACATGAGTCTATGGGGGTCAAACCTATTCTAACCACCACACCAGGCAAAGTTACAGTCTCAGCTATTGGAGGGTAGAAACATTAAGTCATCCCATCACAGAATGAAATGCCTAGGAGCACATGGGTCTGTCAGTGCTTCTATGGGGAACATTGGTGCCCAGGCTAAATAAGTCTCGTTGGGGCAATATTCTGTTATGGACAATAGACAGCCAGCTGAGGTGTCAGCGTTTGAGGACTGTGGTGGATTGAATGAAAATGGCCCCCACAGGCCTATAGGAGTAGTTCTATAATGAGATGTAGCCTTGTTGGAGTAGGTGTGTCCTTGTTGGAAGAAGTGTATCACTGGGGGTGGGCTTTGGGTTTTCAGGAGGTCAAGCTGGGCCTAGTGACTTACTCTCTTCCTTTTGTCTGCCAATCCAGATAGAAACCTCTAGACTCCTCCTCCAGCATCAAGTCTGTCTGTATGCTTCCATGCTTCCCACTATGATGATAATGGACTAAACCTTTGAACCTGTAAGCCAGCCCCAACTAAATACTTTTCTTTGTAAGAGTTGCCAAGGTCACTTCACAGCAAGAGACAATGTAACTAACTAAGATCAGGGAGGTACAGTGAGAACTGGGGGGAAGGGGATGCTATGTCTCTTTCCTCCATAAACACCAAGGCCTCTTCAAGGCTGAGATCTCATGGCAGCCCCTAGGCAGGGAATGTCCTATGGCCTAATGGAAGATTTGAGCATAGATGTTCATTCCTTCAGAGGAGTGCAAGGTGGAGTCACGTGAACACAGAAGACTGCAGCCATTAGCTGTCCTAATGTCTACACGCAAGGACTCAATGTGCAGAGACATAGCTTGCTTCCGATTTCCAGGAGACCACCTCTATGTATCTAATTACGTCTGTGTGTCCCAAAAAAAGAGAGCCTCGTTTGAAATCCTTTCTTGATAGCATTGCAGGCATCCTCTGCTGATGGCCAGCAGCACAGTTTCCTGTAATCCAGGCAGGAAAAGAAAGGGAGTTAAATAACCTCAGAGCTTGGGATACTACTTTTGTCTAGCAATATTCTGGGCTAATCGATTTCCCATAGCTGGAAACTACACCTAGGGCCCAGATAGGAGCCCTCCACTGTTTCTGAATAGCCTATTAGATTTTACACACCCAAAAGAATGCTCCAGAGGGCTTTAGATTTTTTAAAATTTTATTATTATTCTATTCTGAAAAACTTCAAAACACAGAAAAGTTAAAAAGAATTGTACAGTATGCATGCACCCACAGCCTACATCTACAGTTAATATTTTGTCTTCTTTGCTTCATCTGCTTCTCTGCAGACATTTCAGATGTGTTTTCTGCTGTCTGTAAAAGGCAGATCTAAGTTATATGTGATGGCACATAACATTAATTCCAGCAGAGACTGAGGAAGGAGAATCAAGAGTTTGAGGTCAGCCTGGAGAGACCTCTCTCAAAACAAACAAAAACAAAAACAAAAAAAAATCCAAACAAACAAACAAAAACCCACCCTTCTAAAATAGGAGCTCAGAAAGGTGAAATGTCAACACTCAGAAGTCATTTTACCTCACCCGAGTGATCTGCTGGCTCACATGCCTCCTCAGGAAAGACCTGTGGCACTTTCATTGATGGTGCCAGAACTTGAAAGTGACTAGTTCTGTGTAAACAGAGAGATGGAAAACCACAGACACCACCAGTGATGACTCTCCAACACAAGAGTAAGGACCCAAGGGAAACGTAACTGCACATAACTAAGGGAAAGAAGCCAAACACAGAAGGCTCTGTGTTGTGTGACCTCCTGTGTGACACCGTGAGGGTGGAAAGTTATGAAGTGGCTGTAAGGTTTCAGTGGGGACAAGATGAAGAGACAAAGGACCCAAGGGCAGGGATCAGTCTGTATAATGTTCTAATGTGGGACCTGTGTTAGACATTTGTTCAAGCCCATAGGCTGTCTAACATTCCAGAACAACTTCTAAGGTCAACAGTGGCCCTGGCTACGATGGCATATAATAGGGCCATTCATTGTAACATGTGTGACACCCATACATAAGAAGACAGCCAAAAACCCATGAGTCTTCTCTATGACTCTGGGGTAGTAAGGAAGAGGATGTTGAAGATAGAGGTGGTATCCATGGCAACCCAACCTATGAATAGTCTGAGGTACTCCCCGCCCTAGAGACCTCCATTCAGGTCAAGCAGGGTCCTTGAATTCATTTCAGAAAAGGACTGTGGTGTGATTTAGAGTGAATCAAAGGAAAGTTAATGAGCTATTGAGAGTTTGAGAGAACTCATACTTCAGATTTAAGCCCAGATGTCGAGAGAGAAAGGGAGAGAGCATTAAGGAACAGGGCATGACACAGCCAAGGTATACGAGAATCAAGCCTTGAGTGTCTTATTAACAGCTCTCCATGCCAGAGGCCATGTTGATGTCTGTGATCTGTACTGCTGCCCGATACCAGGTTGATGTCTGTGGCGGGAGCTGCCACCGGAAACCATGCTGCTGCTTCTGATCTGTGCTGCCGTCTTCTATGACTAGGGAGGCGTCCTTTGCAGTAGTGTTGATGAATGTAGACTCATAACTGAGAATGAGAGGCAGTGAAGGCTCCTGGGCGACCACCCTCCCCTCCCCCAAATGAAATTGTCCAGACATGAAGCTAAAGAGTCCTTAAGAATTGTGATAAAGATGCTGAAGTGTAGATCTTAGCAGTTGATAGATTATGGCAGGGAGAGGGAAAGGGAGGGGACAAGAGGGTGTACTCAGTTTTCTTTACGGAGTTGGCCCGTAGGAGTTTGACCAGGCCCCAATGAGTATATAGAAAATACAAATTGGACTTGGTGGGGGAAGGGGAAGGATGGAGTTGTTTGTTTGTTTATAATTGTTTTCTTATTTTTCTATTGTCTGTTTGAGGGGGGATGTAAGGATGGGCAGGTGGATCTGGGAGGAATGGGAAGCCACTGTGTCAGGGTGCATTATATGAAATTCCCAAATAATTAATAAAAATATTGTGGTGAGGAAAAATAATAGCTGCACATGATATTTTGTTTTTTCCCCTTTTTATTGCATGCACATGAGATTTTATGGCTTTTAAAGTTAAACATTGTTGAAAGGATGTAATAACCAGGTTCAAAGATTAAGCAAAGTTTACAAGGTGAAAAAGCATATGAACCCATTTACTTATTTTTCTTAGATTCCTTCTGCAAATAAAATTGTAAGGAGACTTTGTGGGGTACATTGTTGGGGTGTAGGCAGGAGAGAGGTTTGAGGGGACTGAACTCAGAAATCTCAAAAATTCCAGCTCTGAGCAAGCCTAACCTACTACTGTTTTTTGCATCCTGCTGGAGACATCTCTTAGAAAAGAACATTGCCTCTGAATGTAATATTCTCAGTTTTGTTTAAAATCTTGACACTCAGCAGGAAACATGAACTAGATGCTGAATGAGGGACTTTGTTCTCATGTCTCTATAGTTTCCCATGTCTCTCTCCACTGCCTTGTAGTGCCCCCTGAGAATTCACACCCACAAGCCCACTCCTCTGTGGTCCTAGAACACCAATTTGTTCATAGAAATGAGAGAAATCCCCAGCAGAAAACCTAATTTGATGGTCTCAAGTTGGTTTTGCCAGGGTGAGAGGCTGACTGGAAAAGTACTTGATGGTACCAATTAGACACTAATAGAAACTGACCCTGGAAGAAAGCAGGGACAACTCCGTACCCACAGCATTCCTAAGATTAAATTCTCCAGATTAAACCAAAAGAAGGCTCGTGTGAGGACATTACACACAAGAAGCCTGGCCCTGTGGGTAGTTGCTAGTAGAAGCAGCCATCTGCACTTGAATCTCCAGGAACTTTTGGCGATGCAGTTCTCAGATGCCACAGTTTTGAAAGTGCCAGTGTCTTAGGCTCCTAGCTTCAGTGGGTGACTGTATTAGACTCTGTTGCTACAACCTTTGGAAGAGAAACAAGGTGAGTTGCCTAAGCTTCTGGGATTCCTCCCTGCGGGTACATGGTCTGGGTAGCAGGAGGGGCTGCACACTGGGTGTGGGGAGAGCCTGAGGCAGAGCACACTGGCCTCCCTGAGTTCAGAAGTAGCTTGGGCAGAGACACCACATGACCAAGCAATCTTACCCCTCAGTAGTACTCCAGAGAACTTGAAGGTCCACAGAAACACTGGATGTCCATCCATCAAATGGATCAACAAATGTGATATCTCCATACAGTGATCATTCAGCCCTAGAAAGAAATGAAATGCCAAGAGAACACACACAGCATGTGTGGCCTTAAAGAGATGCCAAGGGCAGAAGAAGCCTGTCACAAAAGGCCACACACAGTAGGACTGCATTCTTATGTAGGACATGTCCAGAATAGATCTTTACAAACAGAGCAGGCTATACTTTTGCTAGGGACAGACTTGAGTGGCAGCGAAAGGGTGGAGAGATCCCCTGGGTGCTGAGAATGTTGCAGAATTGGTTCTGATGGCTGGAGAACACTGAACATACCAAAACCCTTGGAAATACAGTCAGAGGACGGATAAGATGAGAAAGTCACAGCCAAAATGCAACTGGGAAAAGGATTTTTTCAAAGTCAGTTGTGTGCTTACCCTGGGGGCCAGAAAAGGAATGAAAATAAATGTCCATAAAATGACTGTTACAGGGGCTGGGGGGGGGGTAAGTAAGGGGGTGATATATAGAGGGGCCTCCCCCTTCTCAAAGGAAAAGGGGAGGATCTCCATGAGGGGATAGTGGGAGGGGAGGGGCTGATGTTAAGATGTAAAGTGGATAAATACATTTAATCTAAAAATGACTGGTACAGAAATGGCCACGATGTCTCTATTTTGTTATATCCCCACACTCAAACTGCCCCAGTGTTTACCAACAGGTAACAAAGTACACATCTGTGTTGTATTCCTAATACCACAAGAAGAAAGTTGCTGATAAACTCCACCAAAAGATAGAGACAGAAACCATGAGCAGAAACACCATACTCGATATGAAAGACATACAACACAGGATTCTACATGTTCAACATCCCAGAACCAGCAAAACTAGTCTTTCCCTCCGGGAGGCAGAGGGATGACTGCAGAGAAACACAAGGCTACTTGCTAGGAGTGGAGGAAATGTACAGATTTAAAAAAACAAAACAAAACAAAACATTCATCCCCTTCCACTGCTACCAGGAGGACCCCTAACAAACCTGTCAGCCATTGCCACATCCACCAGCAGGTGGCGACCCTGGCTTGCCTCTCAAACCTCCAAGCAGCCCTGGCCATCTTGTTTCCCCAGGCACCACAGTCTGTGCAAATAAAGGAGGCTGAGAGGGAAGGTCATTTTGATAACCTGAGCAACAGCCACTTTTAGGTGTCAGTGCAATGAGACAATAGGTCTAGATGCTGTCCGGTGAGCAGCGGTCATAAGCCTGGCTTCAGGCAGAGCTGGGGACTGTGGAAGCTGATGATGTAAAAAGGTTGTAGGAAATGGGAGCCAGGCAGGGAGCTAAGTGGAGAGAGCTCATTTACAGAGTGGGGCTTCGTTTCTGATTGCTCCCCACACCCTAGATGTCCAGGGCTCTTCCTAAACCATTACCTTCAGGCTGCCCACTATGGATCCCATGGGCTGTACCAGAGATCTGACGTCAGTCTTTCCAAGTCCATGTCTATAGAGCTGGCCTTTTTGTTTTCTTCTATGAAGGAGGTGAATGAGAAAAAGAAAAAGGACGTGACTGCTCTTAGGTATGGTGGAGGAGAAGGTTTATATTGTAAGTAAAAAGGGAGAGGATAGCCAAAGGCAGACAAGCCTGGGAGAGTCCAGAGCCATCATGACCTTGAGCCATATGAGGAGAGGGCCTGGGGGAGGGAAGGGTAGAGAGAGGAAACAAGTGCAGCAGCCAGAAGGACAAAGGTACAAAAGGGGGCAGGTAATCAAAATGTCTGGATTATACAGGGAATGCCTCTTGGGGAGGGGCAGCCCAGCCCCTGGGCTGGAGCAGTCAGGGTAGAGGGCAGGGTAGAGGGCAGGGTAGTCCAGCTATATAGTCTGTAGCAGATAGGGACTGAGGGATGCTGGGAGAACCTGGAGGCCAGGTCTGATCCAATATGTTAAACAGGCACCTCAGCTGTTTGTCCCCAGTTTGAAACTTAACATGAAGGAGATCAGCATCTTAGCATGGCCCTGACATGGGACAGTCATTCTAGAAAATACACCAAACTCTCTTCTTTCAATGGTATCAGAGAAACTCCAACTCTTCTAGCCACAATTTGGAGACCAGAATGCTCCAGAGCATATTGAAGAAAGAAAATTGCAGCTAGGGCCATCTCCTCCACACCAGACTAGTTTCTGAATTACTCACCCCAGAGGTTCCCATCTAGGCTTTAGGTCCACAGTGTAACTTTGTTGAGAGGATGTCCGGGCAGAACCTAGGGCAGGACTCACAGCATCTGGATCTGCTGGGAACAAGAATAGAAGTCAGACAGTCACCACTAAATCTCTTATTTAAGATCACTCACGGTCGTTGGCTTGCTTCTCTGGTACAAGGTCCAGAGTGGTCCACTAACTGGTCCAGTGTTCATTCTCAACTCAAGTTCACAACCAGCAAGTCTTAGTAGCCAGAGTCAACTACTTAAATGGGCAGTCCACAGAGCCCATCTCTACCCTCATCCTCTCCAGGGGAGGGTTGTGTGGGTCAGAGTTTAATCCCATGGGGAAGGAGCAGTGGGCTTGCAGCTATAGAGTCCAGAACTATTCTGGTCCAGTGCATATTAAAACCTTCACCATCCTTTATCTCACACTCCTTGTTCCAGAGGACAATCCGAGCCTTAGAAAGTTGAACTGGTTTTCCCAAGACCTCAGGGCCAGTGTGTGTGTGTATACATATACTTATCACTACATATATACATATATATACCACACTACACACATACATACACACATTCACCATTACACACACATCACACATCACACATCCACACCTCACATACACACATCACACAACACATATACACACACACCACACTACATATACACCATTACATACACACTACATATACACCGCACATACACACCTCACATACCACACTACACACACACACCACACACACACCACACACACACTCTTGGAATGTTGAATATTTTTTGAAAATCTGACATAAGAAGGCTCAGTGATGTGCTTGCATAAGCATGAGAACCCAAGTTGAGCCTAGTCATCAGACCCATATAAAAATTGTCCCACATACCTGTAATCCCAGTACTGGGGGAATGCAGACAGGAGGTTCCCTGAACTCAGCTGCCCAGACAGCCTATTTTACTTGACAAGCTCCAGGCCAGTGAGAGTCCCTGTGTCACAAACCAAGGTAGAGCCTCACATGGTGGTGCATGGCTTTAATCTCAGCACTGAGCAGGCAGAGGCAGACGGATCTCTATGAGTTCAAGTCCAGCCTGTTCTGCAGAGCAAGCTCCAGGCCAGCCAGGACTACACAGTGAAACCCTGCAAAATAAATAAATAAATAAATAAATAAATAAATAAATAAAAATGAATAAGACAAGGTTGAAAGCTATTAAGGGAGATACCAAAGACCTGCAGCTTCTACATGCATGTACACACATGCACAATCAGACAAACAGTCTGAAATGGGCTAACAACTTTATTGGAACAAGAAAAGGCCTCTAGAAGCAGGCAGGACTGAGATCAAAGATACTTCAAAGAGCTCCATTCTCTCAGTGCAGTGGCTATACTTAGAGCCAGGAAAAAGGGAGATTTATATAGAAACAAACTCGTGTTGATCAGTCAGTAACCTGTGATTGGCTGTAGCTCAAATGCTATGATAGGCCGAGCCTCAGTTACTTATTAATGGGAGTATACTCATAGGCTAGTTCCACCATGTTTAGACAACAGGCTGGGCTACTGGTCAATCTCCATGGAGGCCACTTTGGGTTATACTTTATCATCCAAGTATGGAGACAGGTTTAGCCTAAATCCCCCCCACCTTTACATAGGTGACAACTCTCTAGTATGGCTCTCCAACCCAGGCTCTGTCTTTTATTCTGGCCTTAAAGAAGCTACAGGACGAAGGGTACCAGGCAGGAAGCTAAGTCCAACAGACAGCTGTAGAGTGGGGCTCCAACCCAGTCTCTGTCTTGAACTCCATCTTGACCAGTCAACTAGGACATCTCATGACAAAATTAATGTGTCCCGGCCAAAGAGATGGGCCAGTGGTTAACAGCACTGGTTGCTCTTCTAGGGGACCCAGTGCCCACATGGCAACACACAGCCATCCATAATTCCAGTCCCAGGGGATCAGATGCCCTCTTCTGGGTTATCTGGGCAATAGGCACACTCATGGTGCATAAACATCCATACATCCAGGCAAAGCGTTCATACACATAAAGACTAAAGCTCTTGTTTAAAAGTTAGTGTGTCAGGCTAGGGAGATGGCTCAGCAGTGAAGAGCACTGACTGCACTTCCAGAGGTCTTGAGTTCAATTCCCAGCAACCACCATGGTAGCTCACAACTATCTGTAATAAGACCCAAAGCCCTTTTCTGGTGTGTCTGAAGATAGAGTGTACTCATATACATAAAATAAATCTTTATATAAAAAAAAGTTAGTTTGTCCAAGCTGTTCTCCCTTCTCCCCAAGCCAAGAATCCACTCCACAATCTTTCCTGTCTCTGTCCATGTCAACCTCATAACTGTTCTGGGTAGAAAGTTTGGATTCATCACTGGGTTTTCTCTCTTTTACATACACACACACACACACACACACACACACACACACAGAGAGAGAGAGAGAGAGAGAGAGGGGAGGGGGAAGGGGAGAGGAGGAGAAGGAAAGGGAGAGGGAGGGAGAGGGGAGGGGGAGAGACCTTATCAATAGATCCTGTTTGCTAGTCTTCAATCTCTCTCTCTCCTCCCTTCCTCCCCCTCCCTCCCCCTCTCTGTTTCTCTCTCTCTCATTCTCACTGAGTTGTGTGTGTGTGTGTGTGGAATGAACCTCTGCATGTCTCACCTATACAAACCACCATAGCCCCAGAGCCGGAGTTAACATGCAAGGCAGACCTTTCCAACTGAGAGAGGAGCAGAAAGTTCACATGACTTTGCTACCACCTTCTCTGCTTCCCTTCTTTGCCCTTCATCCCAACCACCTTGTTTATTTGCTGTGCCATGATCCTGCCCCACATTCCTGCCATGGGCATCCTCCACACTCACCAATTCCTCTGGCTAGGCAAGCTTTCTTCCAGATGCAAACTGACCGGCACTTTCTTTGGAACTCTTTCTTTGGAACTCAGGTTAGCAGTTACCTTACAGGAGGCAGGCTTTCCCTGGCCCCTAGGTAGAGAGGCTGTCTACTCTTCCCCCACAGCACCCTTCCTACCTTCAGGGCTCTTCTGCCTGATTTATGGAACCATCATCCGCCCTCCTCTCCATCACTAAGATGCATGTCCCTTCAGGGCAAGGGGCTGCTTCCCTCTGGCTACTCCCACAGCCTTCTACCCTGGACGACACAGGTTTGTTGCCTGGGGAAGTTGTCTGGGGAGAGTTTCACATTCTGAGCCTCAGCAGCCAGGGTTCTGGTATTGTTGCAGCTACTCAGGGCTCACACGTGCTGAGAGCTGGGACAGGGACCAGCCCTTCAGGGACTGATCGTATAGTGATTGAGGAGCTACTGGAGAAGAATTCAGCCAAGGGAAAACAGGCCAGGCTCACAGTAGCCTAGTTATCTGGCCCTGTTAATTGATCATGGGGAGTGCTCTGTGGTGTGTTGGGGGCAGGGGCAGGACACTAACATGAGGGACAACCAGGCAAGATAAACCCTTATATAGCACCTCAGAGACAGGCCCTTGAAGTTATCAGAGAGCATGCTCAGCCAAGCCAGGTATTGTGGGGACGTGACCGCCAGCTCTGACCTGATGACTCTGTGCTTTCTGCCTGCCCAGAAATTAACTGCTCTATCCTAGTAGAGTGCTCAGACCTGAGTGATAGCTTACACAGCTCCCTTGAGATGACTAAGGAGAATTAACTATGGAGCCAGGCATCCGGTAAGGGCTGTTCGTTGACTTTTTGCTCTGGAGTGCCTGGGAGATCCTAGTGGCCTGCAGGTGAGATAAGGTTGGGATAATGGGCTGTGAGCGTTAACAGCTGCCTTTGCTTCTGGAAAGCCTGCTTATGGCTCTGGGAAAGGGATGGAATGCTCTCTTTATTACTCTATAACGGGAAGGAAGCAAGGGAAGCAAGACAGTTTTCCTGCCCCGCTGTTGGTGGATTCCACAGACAGCTGTAATACATACACACCTTTCTGATGTGTGCCTTAAAATCCCACCTGGACCCCACTTCCCCACAGCAGGCTGCATTGGCTCTAAGGCTGCCTGCCAGCCAACGAGCAGTATGAATGAGTTCATTTAATCTAAATTTAGATTGAGCCTAAGTCTTTGGTTTCTCCCAGTAGAGGAAGGCCTCAACAGTGTCAATGACTATGACAACCATTTCCTAGGTTGGAAAGACCACAGGTAGAGACTGGCAGCACTCAGATTGAACCACATTCAACCTGGGCTTGGCTGATAGCCCCTGTAAGTCATGTCCTAATGCTGGGCAACTCTTCTCTGAGGACTCTGCCCCAGAGAGCTCACACTCTGGAAGGAAGGGCTTCTTTTACATTTATCTGACATGTACCTAGAGAGAGCTTGTCCTAGTTAGGGGTTTACTGCTGTGAAGAGACACCATGACCAAGGCAACTTTTTTTTTTTTTTTTTTTTTTTTTGAGACAGGGTTTCTCTGTGTAGCCTTGGGTGTCCTGGAACTCACTGTGTAGACCAGGCTGGCCACGAACTCAGAAATCCACCTGCCTCTGCCTCCCAAGTGCTGGGATTAAAGGCATGTGCCTGCCCAGTCCAATGGGGCTGGCTTACAGTTTCAGAGGTTCAGTCCATTATTATCATGGCAGCCTGCAGGCAGACATAGGGATGGAGGACCTGAGAGTTCTTCACCTTGATCTGAAGGCAGCAGAAAGGGACTGTGTTCCACACTAGGCATTACTTGAGCATATAGGAGACCTCAAAGCCCGTCTCCACAGTGACACACTTCCTCCAACAGGCCTGTACCTACTCCAAGGACATACCTCCTAATAGTGCCATTCCCTATGGACCGAGCTTTCTCACACAGGAATCTATGGGGGTCATACCTATTCAAACCATCAGAGAGCTATGCTGTAGCAGGCACAGTGGTATGGCCCTGGCTGTAGCAATTAGAGGCTGGGGTGGAGCTCAGTGGATGTCTTAGTCTCTTTTTTGTTGCTGTGATAAAACACCATAACCAAGGCAACTTACATAAGGCAAGGTTTATTTGGGCTTATGATTCCTGAGGTGTAAGAGCCCATTGTAACAGGAAACCATGGCAGAAAGCAGCTGGTTTTAACAGGATCTGAGGGTTCACATCTTGAATCATAAGCAGAACGCAAAACCAACAAATTCTAAACAGTATATGGCTTTTGAAACCTCAAATCCTACCTCCAGTGACACACTTCTTCCAGCAAAGCCACACCTCCAAAACCTACTCAAACAGTGCCACCTCCTGGGGACAAAGGGGTCAAACATCTGAGCCTATGGGAGACATTCTCGTTCAAACCACACAGTGCGTGGGAGAGCTCTGGCTTAGCGCATTACCTAGGTTCAAACCTAACAACTGGGAAGTGAGTAAGAAATGACATGCAGTAGAAAGAGCAGAGGGACTGGAACAAATAAGCAAATACATAGACAAGGCCCAACTCAAACAGACCCACAAAATGGCCGCATGTGATGTGGATGTTTTTATTAGCAAGTTGGATAAATGTAGGAAGCTTGCATATCCTTGTATGAATGAGTATTTATGACTGAAGTATGGCCGTGGGAAAGACACCAATGCCTCAGACTCGTGGGAATGCCAGGCTTTCCCTGGGTCAGGCTTAGGGCAATGGCAAGGTCTTGCCCTGGTCCAAGTAGGGATGATGACAGTGTGTGCAAAAATTATCAACCGCAGCTTCCTCCTCCCCAAGACTGCAGCCTGAGACTGCTCCCCCACAGACAGGCCCTACCATGATCAACCAAAAACCAGCCCCCTCCCTGAGCTGTTCAAATAAACACATGGAGTTTCTCTTCCAGGGCTCCCAGCTTCCCCAGGCCACCCAACGCCAGCATTTCTGTATATTTGCCATTTCCTCATTCCCCATCCCCCAAGTCAGGTCCATTCCAAAGCCATGCTGTTGGGGCAGTTAAAACTAAAATCACCACCCGATCCCCTGGTCTCCAGGAGATGGGAGTCAAACATCAGGATCCACACAACACAATGAGCAACACTCTGGAAGTGGGGTTGTGACAAGGTGTCAGGTCAAAAACCAACTTCCGAAAATCAGCCACACAATCCCAGCATGCCACAGTCTCAGAAGACGCACAGTTGACCTGGGGAATCTTGCCAACCGTGACGTGTCGATTGACTTTACTTGTTCTACATGTTTTGACTGGATGCTCAGAGGACCAGGCACTAGAATAGGCCATAGAATTCAAGGCATATAAACCAAACCTGCTCCTGCCTTTATAGAGCTTATATTTGGATAGGAGAATAAATCACAGACATGTGAACAACAAAATCTGCTTGTGCCGATGGTGTCAGGTACCCATGAGAAGGAAAGTGGGTGCATTGGGGGAGGGCTGCTGCTGCTAGAGGTGGGTGACAAGGACCAGACACTGACTGGGAGGGTAGTATGCAGGGCTTTTTCCAGACAATGTCATCGGCATGAATGGGTTTGTGGGAGCCAATGGAAGCAGGCTTAGACAGAGACAGAAACTGAGCTGGAAATCCAGGGGCACAAGGGTTCCAGCCAAGCCCATGAGGAGCTCTGCATATGAATAAGTCGTCAGAACCGTCAGGAATCAGGCTACCAGCCATTAGATGCACACACACATCAGTGATTGGATGTGGCCACTCTGGAAGGAGACATGGCTTTGGACAAACAGCTTTTCTCTCAGACAAGACAATCTTCAGAGAGCAATAGCCATCCAGGGAGGATCTGAGTGACACCTCTCAACATCTCAAGCAAGGAAGGCTTCCGCAGGAAGACAGTATTTCAGTAAGCACTCAAGGCTGAAGGCGTGTGTCCTGCAAAGGCCGCGAGGTGAAGAGCTGACTTCGAGGCTTCTGGGATAAGGCACGAGTACAAACGCAAGGAAGGGCTCAGCAGAAAGACCGAAAGGACATGACTGCTTCAGTCACCCAGCCATGGCAAAGCAGCAGAAATGGTGAAACAGGATCGGCTACCTGGCAAAGCCAAGGATGATGCAGGTGGGCATCCTTGCACATTTGATGTGAAGGGAGAAGGAAGCCAATGTCCAAGCTGAGGCCTGGGGACTGAACCTGCTTGGTGATATTGCTTTTACAGAATGGAGGCTTTCTTCCACAACAGTCTACTGGATTGAGCCCACTAGGCAGGTCTGCCCACTGGGTATTAGAGTCCCTGTCCTCTGGTGGGGAGACACCTGTAGCCAGGTGGCTAAGCCAATTGGGTACAAGCACACTGGAAGCCCAGGGGGAGCTCGTGGGGAAGTTAAGGGAACATAACCCAGACCCCGGTTCTTGTGGTGGGAACCATTCTCAGGAAGTCGTTTATGAGTTAATTCACTAAGCAAGATCCAATGATAAATCAAACGGCCTTTCTAATTTTGAAGTTCAGATGGCCTGCATAGGTGCTGTGGATGCTCTTCTAGAACATTCCATCTCTTCCTGAGAGAAAGTGCTGCATTTTTGCAGGGTGCTTTCTTACAGTCCATTTCATGGATCCCACTCCTCTTCTTCACGGATATGGTGGGGGTCCTCAGGCCCAGATTTTAAATCTCCATATTAGCCAGGTGTGGTGCTGCATGCCTTTAGTCCCAGCACTTGGGAGGCAGAGGTAGGTGAACCTCTATGAGTTCAAGGTCAGCCTGGTCTATAAAGTGAGTGTCAGGAAAGCCAGGGCTTCACAGAGAAACAAACCCTGACTGAAAACAAAAACAACAAATCTTATATCCATTTTGATAAGATAAACTGAGGCTCAGAGTGAGAAAAGGATTTCTTCCAGATCCTAGAGTAATAAGCATGGATAGGAACGCAGACCATGTGGCTCCGAGGCTCATCTGGGACTCCTCCCTTCCATCTGCTTATCTGGTAGATGCTGAGGGAGAACTCTCTACAGTGTATTTGTGAAGGCCCACCCTCATGAGTGAGTGGCATTAGCAGCCACTTCTGAGATCCTGTGATCATCGTGAAGGGGTGGCTGATAGGACTCTGGGTGTCAGCCCTGTGACTGTCAGCCTCCTGAGGAACTTGAGTCTGTTTTCTAGAAGCCCAGTCTCCACACAGAGGTGACACACAAGTTGGCCACACCATCCAGCCAGCCCTCTCAGCTGGGTGGTGTGGGGAACTGGCTGGCCACTGAGGCTCCAAGCAGGTAGGGGAAAGGAGGTTTCCCCGGACTCCGCTGATGATTTGCCAGGCAGGCACATCCAGGTGAAGAACTGACTGAGTTTCATGTTGTTGAGTGCATAGGATTGACAGTTTAGACAAGAAAGACACCGGTCTCAGTATCTGGAGCCCTTCCGTCTGCATACGCTTAGTTACACGTGCAGCCTCTTCTCCATAACTTCACAGGCTCTAGAGTGTTCTGGGTTCCAACGTCTGAGAACTTGATTCGATTGAGCCCAACTGTTGGAGGAGGCTGTGTCATCCGCTTACAACAGCCCGAGTTGGGGGTGCAGGGAGAGGAGCAGAGTGCAGGCAATGGGGAGAAACACCAGCCCTGGGGCTAGGAGCAGCTTTCTCTGCTTCCTGTGATGTTGACCAAGTATCTGACCCCCAACCACCCATCTAAGAGTCTGATTATTGATGAGACATGTGACAAGGTACATTGTGTCCCATTGCTCTGGTCACTGTGGCTTGGGTGTTAGCATTCAGTCTAAACTCCACCCCACAGTTACTTGGCAACAGCCAGGTAGGCCCAACTATGAAAGGGGCTGCTTGCCCCCTCCTTGTTTCTGGAAGTCTTGTTCTCTTGTTAAGAGGAGATCTCCTCTTGCTCTCTTGTTTCTCTCTTGCCTTCTTAGGCTCTTCCCTTCCCCCTGTCCCTTCCCTATTCTTTCCCCTGTCTCTCTACATGTTCATGGCTGGCCTCTACTTCTCTACTCTCTCCTTCTCTCTGTCTTTCTCTGCCTCTACTACCCGCTTAACTCCCCTCCCCATGCTCTGAATAAACTCTCTTCTATACTATAACGTCTATCTGCTGTGTGGCTGGTCCCTCAGGGGGAAGGGATGCTTCTGCTTGGCCCCGCTGAGATGCCCCCTCCCCCTATACCTGACTACACCCCCTCATAGAACATATCTCCTCTCTCTTTATCTTTTTATAAACACATCATGGGGGACTGAGACCCAGTGTCAAATGGGTGTAGGGTCACATCCTGCACTCAGATATCTTCTGCCCGCTCACTGCCCATGACTTAGACATCCCAAGACTGAGTTTCCACGTTTGTAAAACAGGGTTAATAAACACTGACATCCTAATCTTCTTCCGAGACTTACATGGCCATTACATGAAAGAATATGCTTCAGGGATATGTAGCATGTCGTGCCAGTAATGCTACATGGAAGGAGCCAAAAATCACCTAAATCAAATTGAACAGGGGGGAGGGTAAGGTTCCCCACTGAAGTCCAAACTAAGAGCTCCACATAAATATTTTTCTGTCTCTGTCTTAGAAAAATCATCCCTCCCAGTAAGAAGCTGCTAGAACCTTTGGTAAGCAACGTCAAATTGAGAACGTTTCGCATGCAAAAACTTGTGGCATTGGCCTGTTTCTTTTCTCAGTAAACAAGCCCTGATTAGCCATGTCTGAGGGTCCCCCTGAGTGTGAGGCAAGAGGTTGGGGGAAATGCCCAGGCCTCCTCCCATTGGCCCTCCCGGCTAAAAGTTCAAATGACAGCCTCGGATCCCCGGAGCGGCTGGCCTCCATCCACCCAGAAACACTGGAAATGGAGCTGCTGGAGAGTTAGCCAACAAGCGTTTCTTGGAATCGTAAATGTCTGAGGGCTGTTGCAATGCTTCAGATTATCTTGTTTTCTTTATCCGTGGAAGCCAAGGTTTTAATACAGCATCTGTGTGAGTGTCTCTTGATAATAAGAACCAAATGTTGTTGGTGGAGATGACTGGAAATTGCACCGAGCATCAGAATGTGGGGTTTTCGTTTCCCCTCTGGAAGGCCTGTGAGAAACAAACACACAAGACATCTTTCCTACAAATCACCTAGGGATGTCATAACCCAGAGGGCCCCTGCTGCTTTCTCTCCAGGCATGGGTGGGCTG